>CM059189.1:22853459-22875400 GCA_030323885.1 Branchipolynoe longqiensis | reverse complement strand
TAATGTCATAAAACCAGAAAACATGAGGGCGGATGGTTGTCCGGCCAAAGAAAGAAATCTCAAGCCATATATTTATTGAGTCCGTATATTTTTATTGAGTAGCATTCGTAGTAAAAAATATGTTTATGGCATGGGAACTGCCAGTATGAGCAGGCTCTGTCAAGTTGCCAATGGGATAATTAGCTGTCTTGGAACTACACTTATATAATTTATGGCCCCGGCTCGCAGTCAAACAGCATTTCCGTGAATGTAGACATAGCGTGCGTCGTCACAAAGGAACAGAATGCAGATTTCAAATTCACTCTCACTTTCTATCCGGACCGCACTTCATCCACACTTCTCTCTATGTCCTCTCCGCTGGCCTTGCTCCTCCTTGATATGTCTGAAAAGAGTTCCAGGAGGGGGAGCCCGCCGGCATTTCACTTTCTACTCTTACTCTGTCCGTGTCGATGGCTCGCTGGTTGGTCACCATAGAGCAAATAGACATGGTCCTTTGACTCAACTCTCATTTCTCTTTCCTAAACTCTACCCTTTCTATTTCTCCCAGGCATACTGCTCCCCCTGACCAGGGGATTTGTGTGCTTGGGTGGGGCGTGGGGCCCTGTACCTTTACGCTTCTCTCGCTTTGTTCTCGTTGCTGGAACCGCCGCTGCACCCATCTTTAACCACCCCTCCTCGAAACCCTTGCTGCTGTCTGCTGGATACAAGTGCTCAACTACCGCCAAACTGAAGAGATTCGGTGCCGCCCCAATGCTTCACAGTTACAACATTGTAAAGATGTCCCCAGCTTCTACAACCGCCCCTACTGAAGATTAATCTTCAACCAAAGATTGGGCCGATTTATCGGAGCCTCTCTATAATGTTGCAGTTCTGCAACCAGTAACCATCATAAGGTTACAAACCACCCCAAGCAAGCTATGTCAAATTATCGCCGAGCGTACGGCAGCCTTTACAATAAAAATAAAAGTAAATAACAAAATCATAATAGCTGCTATTCACTGGGGATGGGAGGATGTTTATCATTTGTATTTGCTTTCCTACATTTATTTAAAACAATAGAATATTATTGATTCCTGGAAAGTTTGTGGGGAAATCTCGTGAACTTTTCTTTAAATATTTAATAGGTTTTTATTTATTCATTTAGTTATTTAATTATTCAAGAAGTTGAATATAATTCTCGGTATTGACGCCTGTTGTATAAGTGTTTTAACATACTTACACCACGTTTGACCCACGTTAGCCTCCACTATGGTCACCTACGTTCAACTACGCCCACTAACGTGTATGTGACCGGGGCAGAAACCTGGTTGGATGTGGTGCGTGTGTGGACGTGGACCCTGGTCAATGTGCCCAGGTCACGTTGCTGATGTCATCCACACTCCCCCAGGCACCCACACTCACACACGGATACACGCACGTGGGCGCGCGCACTGTCGCTTAGAATCATAAACACGCTTGTACACACATGCGCTTTGCAGACACATACATGTCTGCACACATATGTCTGCACACATATGTACACATTTGCACACACGAACCCAATTGTACACATGTACACACTTGCACATATACACACATCTTCATACATACACGCACTTGCACACATACACACACTTGCACACATACACGCACTTGCACACATACGTGCACTTGCACACATAGTCATACACATACTTTCACAGATCTACATGTTTGCATACCTACATCCATTTGCACAGTTGCAGATATGTACATGCTTGCACACATACATCCACTTGCACAAATGAACATGCCTGCGCGCACGCACACACCCAAGCACCCCCCCCCCCCCCCACAGACACACACTCACGCCGCCAGTTACCTCTTTACCCATATCGGACCCTGGCGCCTGCCCAGGCCCCTCGAGCCTCTTTATGCCGATTTGTGGTGGGGGAGTGCCCACGCGCACAGGAAGTTGTCTCTGGAGACTGTGTGTGTTGGGGGTTAGGGAGAGGTCGGGGTCTTGTGTTAGGGGTTAGGATTGTGTTGGTGGGGGGGGGGGCGTGTGTTAGGGGTTAGTATGGTGGTGGTGGGGGGGGGGGGGGGGGGCGCATGTGTTAGGGTTAGGATAGTGGTGGTGGTGGGCATGTGTTAGGGGGTTAGGATGGTGGTGGTGGTGTGTGTTAGGGGTTAGGATGGTGGTGGTGGGGTGTGTGTTAGGGGTTAGGATGGTGGTGGTGGTGGGGTGTTAGGGGTTAGGATGGTGGTGGTGGGGGCGTGTGCTAAGAGCGCATTCCATATACGCGTAATGAGTAATGCGTTATGCGTTATGCGGCACACGACTGGCTATATTTAAAAAATAAAAATAAACAATTATTCTCCATACTGCTCTGTATATGACCAAATATTGCATTTATATCTATGTAACTTTTTGTACGTCACATGGGGGTTCCTACCTTTATTATAACCAAATTATAGATAAGTATTCATATTTTTGTGGCTCTGGTAGCATTTTTAGCAACCCGAACCCCCACCACCACCACTACCATATGTTTCCACTCAGCAGCATTGGAGACTGCTTCCTAACAGGTCCGCGCTCCACCTTGTCCCGGCTGTCCGTAATTATCAGTCGCTTCCTCCAACCTTATATCAATGGACAAAGGCGACTGAGGACTTTCTATTCGCACCACCTTTACGCATTACGCATTATGCACCGATCGCTACATGGAGCGATCGGGATAATGGATTTTATTCGCATTCGCATTCGCATTACGCATTACGCGTATATTGAATGTAGCTCATAGGTTTCAAGGCGTTTCGATTTTTTGTCGCATTCGCATTCGCATTCGCATTAGGCATTACGCGTATATGGAATGCGCCCTTTAGGGGTTAGGATGGTGGTGGTGGTGGGGTGTGTGTTAGGGGTTAGGATGATGGTGGTGGGGGCATGTGTTAGGGGTTAAGGGCACATTCCTTACACACGTTATGCGGTATGTGAATGCGAATGCTAATGTGACAAAAAATCGAAACGCCTTGAAACCTATGAGCTACATTCCTTACACGCGGTATGCGAATGCGAATGCGAATGCATTTTTCCGATCGGTCCATGTAGCGATCGGTGCGGCATGCGGTATGCGTCAAGCGTGGTGCGAATAGAAACCTGAGTCTGATGTGTCCATTAGTTTAACACCAGGAGAGGCGACTGAGCATTATGGAACGGTCTCACGCAGGGGTGAGGAGGAGAAACACTGAGCTGGGCACCCGGGAGACATAAGGTTAGTGGAAAGCTATAAATGCTACCATATGCACAGAAATATGAATACTTATCTATAATTTGGTTATTATAAAGGTAGGAACCCCCATGTGACATACAAAAAGGTACATAGATATAAATGCAATATTTGGTCATATACAGAGCAGTATGGAGAATAATTGTTTATTTTTTAAATATAGCCAGTCGTGTGCCGCATACTGCATACCGTGTGTAAGGAATCATGCCATTCACATACCGCATGCCGCATACCACATACCGCGTGTAAGGAATGCCCGCTTTAGGATGGTGGTGATGGTGGGGGTTAGGATGGTAGTGGTGGTGGTGTTGTGGGGGTCGTGTGTTAGGGGTTAGGATGGTGGTGGTGGTGGGGGGTGGGGGGGGGTCGTGTTTAGGGGTTAGGATGGTGGTGGTGGTTGTGGTGGGGGGATCGTGTATTAGGGGTTAGGATGGTGGTGGGAGGGGGCATGTGTTAGGGGTTAGTATGGTGGTGGTGGGAGGGGGTCGTGTGTTAGGGGTTAGGATGGTGGTGGTGGTTGTAGTGGGGGGATCGTGTATTAGGGGTTAGGATGGTGGTGGGAGGGGGCATGTGTTAGCGGTTAGTATGGTGGTGGTGGGAGGGGGTCGTGTGTTATGGGTTAGGATGGTGGTGGTGGGGTAGGAGGGGTGGGTCAGGCTAATCCAATTCAAAGTAATGTCAAATCGATGTTAAATATTAAGGAAATATATGTATCTAAACAAATAAAAGATGGATAAAATATATAAAAAAACACATCGGGCAATGCAACTTTAGGTTCGATAATTGGTTGTTGGAGTATTACGTCCTGGCAACATATAAGGTCATGTCCGGATGGTATATCTACAAGCAAATACAGACAAATTCTGTGATTTTGAAAATGCCATGGCTTGATCGGCTTATGCAAGACGGTTGAAGGGTGGAATCTCAGGATTGTCTAGCTGATCATCCCTCAGAATATGGCATAGCATTATGTACATCCAGCACAGCTCAGCTAACATACAACTGCTAAATATAGAGGAACACGTCTAAAATAATCAAACCAGACCGGATGGCTGAATGAGTAGAGCATCCGTCTCTTCTTTTGGGAGATTGGGGGATTCGAATCCATGGTCGAGTCAAACCAATGACTTAAAAATTGATACTTGTCACTTTCTAGCCTGGCACTTGGCATTATTAGGATAGGGCAAGGACTGGTTGGCTCAGTGTCAGGATAATGTGACTGAGTGGGATATCAGGTAATGGTGCTGGTGGCCTGGTCTCCCAGTGGGGAAACACTATAAAGTCGCCATAAGTGCGCACTGTCACTAGTCGGTACACGTTCTGATATGACCTTAGATGTTGGTAGGACATAAACCAACAAACAAACAACAACAAACCTCTGAAATAATCCACCACCCATTCATCAGCTTTGGCATAATGCGTTCAATATAAATATTCATAGTACTATCACAAACAGAGGCAATGCCAAATCAGCTTAACCTAAAAACATTCTAGGATGATGGTGGTGCTGGGGGTGAGGGGGTGGGGGTGGGGGGAGGGGAGGGTGTTGGAATCATATTTGTGGGACTATTCCTTGGTATTTCACACCAGACCAGACCAGTCCAGGCCTGACATAAGCAAGGGAGAAAAGAGCTGTTGGTTGGTTGTTGGAGCTTTACGTCCTAGCAACATATCAGGTCATATCAGGACGGGTACTCACTTGTGACAGTGTGCACTCATGAGTTTATAGTGCTGCCCCACTGGGAAATCAGGCTGCTGACACCATGACCTGATATCCCACTCAGTCACATTATCTTGACACTGAGCTAACCAGTCCTTGTCCTATCCTGTTAATGGCGAGCGCCAGGCTAGGAAGTGACAAGTATCCATTTAAAAGTCATCGGTTTTACTGGACCGGGAACCAAACTCCTGACCTTCCGCACGCGAGGCCAGCGCTCTACCGATTAGGCCACTGCACCTGGAAGAAAAGAGCTTTTAAATGTGGGGAAAGAGCTTTTTGCTTTTTTTTTTATTTTCCCTTTTTTCCCCCTTCTTGCACCCAGAATGCATTTGTGATTTAACTTGTTTATGCGAATATTAACCTTCCTTTGTTCTCTCGCTTGCAGACAACTACCGTCAACAGAAGGTGATCAGACTTCAGAAGAGTCTGGGCGATCAAGTATGACTCGACCCAAGCAGCATCTGATGTACTATTTATTGCACGTAGGTAAGAAAGCCTTAGATATATCAATACTCCTTTTAACACACCCTTTCTTGGGATATATGTATAATACCAAACAGTGGTTAATAGCCCTGTCACATTACGCCGCATTGCGTAAACGTGCGCTGATGGAGGTGAATGTTGGCCACTACGTCGGGATACGTCATAATGCGTTACGCGTTCATGATGTGTACGTCGATGTACGTCGATATACGGCATCGCTCGTTAAGGGTCACGAAAGTTTTGTGCATTCACAAAACTTTTGACGTCTGACAACGCATGGGTGCTATATCGGCCATACACTATGTATACGCTAGGCGTATGTTGAGATACGTTAGATGTACGTTAGACAACCATTGTTCACTACATTGTCCTATGTTAGTCAGATGGAAAGGCAGTGGAAACATACAGTCTGCATATTGACAATGTACTGACAATGTATGGATAACATAGTCTAACATACATCTAATGTATGTTTTGCGTTTCTCCACTGTGTCTTGACATATATAACATATGAGGTGTAGTTCTAGCGATCGAATAACGTATATAACATTCACTGGCGTTCTGCAAACATACCGTGAGTGCAATTCAAGCTTTTTTCGCCGGGAGGCACATTAGCCATACGTTGGCCATACGCTATGTATATGGTATGCATATGTCCAACTTGGCCCCCTGTGCCGCAAAGTTTGATGCATCTCAATGTAAAAAAGTTATTTTACCCATTGGCCACGCGCTTGCGTGATGCGTCATAATGTGACAGGGCTATATGTCTTATGCCTCGGTCAGATACACATTAGTGGGCATAATTGAACGTAGTGGAGGCTACCGTAGTTGAATGTAGTTGAACGTTGTTGAACGTAGTGGAACATAGTGGAACGTAGTTGAACGTAGTTGAACGTAGTTGAACGTAGTTGAACGTAGTTGAACGTAGTTGAACGTAGTTGAACGTAGTTGAACGTAGTTGAACGTAGTTGAACGTAGTTGAACGTAGTTGAACGTAGTTGAACGTTGTTGAACGTACCAGCATCTGTATCATAACGTATTTATCCATACCCTAACTTATTTACCCATGCCAAAACCTGCCATACCTTAAAGCTGCATAGTCTGATGAAAAATCTAATTTTCAAAACCAAACCAATTATCTAGAATTGATTTTACAAATCTAACTTAGATACTGATGCACTTATCAGCTGCTTGTTAAGCATTTGTTTCTGCGCAGAAGGCAATGCTGAGTCAATTTATCAGAACCTGTTACTGCAGAAGTCTATGGTGTGAGAGTTTTGGCAAGCTTGCCAAAACTAATTTTCCATGTTTGCACTCAAAATATCTCAAAAGTTTACCATTTAAAATAAAAGTAACTTTGAACTAATGTAAAGTAGATACTAGTGATCCATCTAATATATTTATCTCAGAAAAAATCCAAAAATTATAAAACCATCGGACTATGCAACTTTAACGTATTTCAACATAGTTTAACATACTTACACCACGTTTGACCCACGTTAGCCTCCATTGCGTTCACCTATGTTCAACTATGTCCACTAATGTGTATGTTCCCGGGGCATTAGGGTCGTTCTGATCACTACTCCTCTCTTAATCGGCACTCGCATTGCACATCATCATACTCCACTACTGCTTCGACATGTATGGATTGTTAATAGCATGAGGATTTTTGCCTACCGGACACATTTCATATTAATTTTGATGGTTTTTTGACTAACTGGCATCCATTTTGAGTCACATAACCTTAACTCTGCCATTAGGTAACACCATTGATATGGTTTATCGCATAATGGTACAGATGGATTCCACCAGATTGTGGCACTATATTGAAATGGGACTGCGCACGAGCCCAGAATATAGCAGAGAACGTAGATATACACACAATCTCTCAATATAGTCAGAGACCATGAATATCTATCAGGATGGTTCAACACAATATTGGTCCAGGGGTTGATGCCCAGCCTAGATGCAAACCCATGTTGTGCATAGGTTAAAGCTAGTATTATATAATAGCAAACTCTAGTTTAATATAATCCTGGTCATGGGACCTGTGTCAGAGACCACGTCCTACTCCACTTGAGGAATAAAAGATAGCTTTTTTAGATAGCTTCAAAACCCAGGGCATTCCCTTGTTGAGTGGGGGTAGATTTAATTACTTCTAATGCCAATAAGGGGGTTAGGGGACCAGACGGGATGGCGGAATGAGCTCGAGCGTCTGTCTCCCGTGCTGGTAGATCATGGGGCCGTGCGTTCGAACCCTGGTCGAGTCAAATCAATGACTCAAAAATTGATTGTTTGTTTGTTTGTTGTTGTTTTACATCCTAGCAACATCTAAGGTCATATCAGGATGGGTACCGACTTGTGACAGTGCGCACTCATGGCGACTTTATAGTGCTGTCCCACTGGGAAACCAGGCCACCAGCACCATGACCTGGTATCCCACTCAGTCACATTATCCTGACACTGAGCACACCAGTCCTTGCCCTATCCTAGTAATGCTGAGCGCTTGGCTAGGAAGCGACAAGTATCAATTTTAAAGTCATTGGTTTGACTCGACCGGGAACTTGTTGCTTCCTAGCCTGGTGCTCGGCATTATTAGGATAAGGCAAGGACTGGTTGGCTCAGTGTCAGGATAATGTGACTGAGTGGGATATCGGGTCATGGTGTTGGCAGCCTGGTTTCCCCAGTGGGACAGCACTATAAAGTAGCCATGAGTGTGCACTGTCACAAGTCGGTACCCGTCCTGATATGACCTTAGATGTTGCTAGGATGTAAAACAACAAACAACCAAAATAAGGGGGTTAGTATTCATTGTAGTTGAGATATATAGATTTTGTTTACTATCTATCGAGGAATAGTTTCCCAACGCGATAATACTGGTTTGGGTGTCTGACAGTTTGCAACACACATGATTGGTAATTGTGTAAGATGTAGACCACGATCCGGGGAGAGTGCCATTTCCGGGGAAGGAAGTAAGAGCAGGGTGTGTCTGGTAGGGGAGGAGGTTTTACTAAAAAACCTCAGCCGGATAACACTCACCCACACACCCCACAATTGTAAGCACACCCACACTCACACACACATCACACATCCTCACTCATAGCCACACCCACACTACAAGGGCGCGGTGGCCGAATCGATGGAGCGCAAGCATCGCTTGCGGGAGATCTGGAGTTTGGTTCCCGGTCGAGTAAAATCAATGACTTATCAAATTTATACTAGTCGCTTCCTACTAATCCTAGCAAAGCGCTCAGCATTACAGTTGCATAGTCCGATGGTTTAGAATTTCTGTATTTTTTCTGAGATAAATATATTAGATCGATCACTAGTATCTACTTTACATTAGTTTAAATTTACTTTTATTTTAAATGGTAAACTTTTGAGATATTTTGAGTGCAAACATGGAAAATTAGTTTTGGCAAGTGTGTCAAAACTCTGACACCATAGACTTCTGCAGTAACAGAATCTGTTAAATTGACTCAGTATTACCTTCTACGCAGAAAATAATGCTTAATAAGTGCATCAGTATCTAAGTTAGATATATCAAATCAAATCTAGATAATTGGTTTGGTTTTGAAAATTTGATATTTCATCGGACTATGCAGCTTTAATAGGATTGGGGAAGTACTGGTTAACCCAGTGTCAGGATAATGTGACTGAGTGGGATATCAGACCATGGTGCTGGTGGCCTGATTTCCCACTGGGGCATCACTATAAAGTCACCACGAGTGTGCACTTTTTAAGTCGGTACCCGTCCTGATATGATCTTAGATGTTTCCAGGATGTAAAACTCCAACAACCAACCAACCCACACCCACACCAACACTCATACCCACACCCACATCATACATCCTCACTCACACCAACCCTGACACCCACACCTACATGCGTTCCCCCACCCACACCACCCACCTCATCCATACCATCGACATCAATCCCCATGGGGATCGGAACCAAATCCGAGTTTCTGGCTTCGAACGCTGGTCGAGTCAAACCAATGACTTAAAAATTGATACTTGTCGCTTCCTAGCCTGGCGTTTGGCACTATTAGAATAGGGCAAGGACTGGTTGGCTCAGTGTCAGGATAATGTGACTGAGTGGGATATCGGGTCATGGTGGTGGTGGCCTGATGTCCCAATTGGGTCAGCGCTATAAAAGTCGCCATGAGTGTACACTGCCACAAGTCGGTACCCGTCCTGAAATGATCTTAGATGTTGTTAGGAGGTAAAACGACAACAAACAAGACAATCAATCCCCACACTGTAGTACTACTACACTAACATCAAATTGCCAGCGATGTGTTAGTTGGACGGGGCCGCTGGTGACAGTCGGCTCAGCTGTAGATTACGACTGATACACACGGCGGCGACCAGAGGACGTTTACGTTCACGCCCAGTTAGCCGAAGGAGTTGAAGAAAATGTAACAGGAGAGAGAGAGGGTTGTGGTGGTTAGGGGTGTGTGTGTGTGTGTGGGGGGGGGGGGGGTGCAGGGGTGTGTGAGAGGGAGAGGTGCGTGGAGGTGCGGGTGGGTAGGGGGGTACAATAGGGGAAACATCTATTAAAAAATATATATATGTAATACAAAAAGATTAAAAAAGGGGAGGGGAAGAACATGTCAGGGAGAGGCTGACGTCATGGGTCTGGTTTAAGTGTGAGGGTGTGTTGGTGTGGGGGTGGAGTTGGGGGTGGGCTTGGGGTAGGGAAGGATGTAGGTGTATTGGGTGGGGTTGGAGGTGGCGGGGTGGGGGGGGGGGTGCTTACACGGTGGCGAGGTGGTGACACTGCACGTGAGGGCGTGTATGTATAAGCGCGTGTGTTGGGGAGGGTTTGTCCGGGTATGGTAGAAGAATGGGTTGGGCTAGAGGGTAGGTAGGTAAGAGGGTAGGAGGGTTGGAGCATAGGTGAGTAAGAGGGTAGGAGCGTTGGATCATAGGTGAGTAAGAGGCTAGGAGGGTTGGAGCATAGGTGAGTAAGACTAGGAGCGTAGAAGGGTAGGATGGTAAGAGGGTAGGAGGGTTGGAGCGTAGATGAGTAAGAGGGTAGGAGGGTTGGAGCATAGGTGAGTAAGAGGGTTGGAGGGTTGGAGTGTAGGTGAGTAAGAGGGTAGGAGGGTTGGAGTTTAGTTGAGTAAGAGGGTAGGAGGGTTGGAGTGCAGGTGAGTAAGAGGGTAGGAGGGTTGGAGTGTAGTTGAGTAAGAGGGTAGGAGGGTTGGAGTGCAGGTGAGTAAGAGGGTAGGAGGGTTGGAGTGTAGGTGAGTAAGAGGGTAGGAGGGTTGGAGTATAGGTGAGTAAGAGGGTAGGAGGGTTGGAGTGTAGGTGAGTAAGAGGGTAGGAGGGTTGGAGTGTAGGTGAGTAAGAGGGTAGGAGGGTTGGAGCGTAGGTGAGTAAGAGGGTAGGTGGGTTTAGCTACGTGAGTAAGAGGGTAGGGGTTGGAAGTAGGGAGTAAAACAACGTAGGTGGGTTGGAATGTAGGTGAGTAAGAGGGTTGGACTGTAGGTGAGTAGGACTAGGAGTGTAGGAGGGTAGGAGGGTTGGGGGGATGGAGGGTAGGGGGGTTGGAGAATAGGGTGGTTGGAGGGATAGAGGTAGGCGGGTCATAGGGTAGGAGGATAGGAGGGTTGGATAATAGGAGGGTTGGAGGGTAATAGAATTAGGCGGTTGGAGGGTAGGAGGTAGGAGGTTGGAGGGTTGGATAGTATGAGGGTTGGAGGGTAGGAGGTGTGTACTTGTAGGGTAGGAGGGTAGGAGTGTAGGAGGGTAGGAGGTGTGTACTTGTAGGGTAGGAGGGTAGGAGGGTAGGAGGTAGGAAGGTAGGAGGATAGGAGGGTGGGAGGGTAGGAGGATAGGGGATAGGAGGGTAGGAGGTAGGAGGGTTGGAGGGTAGGATTGTAGTAGGGTAGGAGGGCAGGTGGTACGAGGGTACGAGGTAGTAGGGTACGAGGTAGGAGACAGGAGGATAGGAGTGTAAGAGGGTAGTAGCGTAGGAGGATAGGAGGGCAGGTGTATGTGTTGGTGTGGGTGGGGAGTGGGGTAAAACGTACGAGCCACACATGTCATCGACACCCGTTGAGAATTTTGAGCATGCACAACATTTTTTCGGAGAATCGATGCGCGTCGACATAAGACGACATATACCAATGTATCCAAAAAGTATACACCGTATGGCCAACATACACATAACGTACGACGATATACACCGACGTGTTGGTCGAAAATCACATACGTTGGCGCACGTTGAGGCGATACGTCGTAGTGTGACTGCCCCTTTAGCGGGAAGTAGGTGGTGCCTGTTTGTGGGAGGTGGGGGGGGGGGGGGGGGTGTACGGTCGTTGGGGGTAGATTGGGGGGTGAAGTAGAGGGGGTGTTTAAAAGGAGAGGAGGTGGTGACACGGTGTGTGAGCGTGTGCGTGACCGTGGGTGTGACGGTGTATGTAGCCGTGTGTGACGGTGGGGGTGTATGAGTATGGAGAAGGGGAGAGAGATTCAGGGTTTAGAACTACACGGAGGAGAGGTGATGACAGTGGGTGGGAGTGTGGTTGGCGTAGGAGTATGGGGTGAGGGGGAGGGGAGGAGAGGGGTGCTTAGAAGTTTGAGGTAGTGCTGTTTTGCACTTGCTATCGGGACCGTACTTCGTCCATACCTCTCTCTATCTCCTCTCCGCTGGCCTTGCTCCCCCTTGATTATGTCTGAAAAGAGTTTCCGGAGGAGGAGCCTACCAGCATGTCACTTTCTACTCTTACTCTGTCCGTTTCTCTGGCTCGCCGGCTGGTCACCATAGAGCAAAGAGACACGGCCCTTTGACTTGACTCTCCTCATTTTTCTTTCCTTTACTCTACCATTTTTTGTCTTCTCCCGGGCTTACTTCTCCCCCTGATCAAGGGAGTTGTTTGCTTGGGTGGGGCCCTGTACCTTATTGCTCTCTCACTCTGTTCTTGTTGCTGTAACCTGCTGAACCCGCCTTTACCCATCCCTTCCTCCTGAACCCTTGCTGCTGTTGCTGGTTGTGACTCATTATGAGTGCTCTGCTACAGCCGGTCCAGACAAATTGGGAGCTGCCCCACTGATTCGTCGTTTGATTGTTGTAGCGACATCCCTGGCTTCTACAACCGTCCCGCCAGAAGATTAATCTTCAACCAAAGATCGGACCGATTTATCGGTGCCTTTCTATATTGCTGTAGTTCTGCAGCCGGTAACCATCACAAGGTTATGAACACCCAATAAGTTAAGGGTTGGTTTGTTGTTTTGGGGGAGTTTTCAGTCACGTTGGTCCGATGAAGGCTGCAAATCTGCAGCACTGTAAGAGAGGTACGGGTTTACTTGTTTGTTGGGGTTTTACATCCAGAAAACATATAATGTCATATCAGGACATGTTACAATGCACGCTCATGGCAACTTTATAGTGCCGCCCCACTGGTAGACCAAGCAGCCAGCATCATAACCCGATGTCCCACTCAGTCACATTATCCTGATACTGAGCTAACTAGTCCTTGCCCTATCCTAGTAATGTAGATCACGTGGCTAGACAGTGAAGAGTATCAGTTTTGTAAGTCATTGGATTGACTCGGCCGGTGTGGCGTTTTCAGCCGTGTACCGTGCTCAGCCGTGTGATTAGACTCAAACTCAAGGCATTGTCAATGGTCGTGAGTAATCTTCATACAGAAAATACAGAACAAGTGAAATATCTCTAAAACCACACCACCTATTAACAAATCGCTTGGTACACATATAGAAAACATCTTCACCAAAAAGATTATATTAAATTTATAAGGTTAGGCTTCTTGATTTCTATTAATTTTGATTAAAACCAATGTTTTCCACTGCGCGTACCATCAAACTCAAGGCATTGTCAATGGTGGTGAGCAATCTTCATACAGAAAATCCAGGAAAAGTGAAATATCTCTAAAACCACACCACCTAGAAACAAATCGCTTGGTACACATATAGAAAACATCTTTCCCAAAAACATTATATTAAATTTATAAGGTTAGTGACTCATGACCATTGACAATGCGTTGAGTTTGAGTCTATGCACACGGCTGAACACGGTACACGGCTGAAAACGCCACACCGGGATCTTTTCACACAGGAAACCTGCGCTCTTTTTCCAATTCGGTCACCGCGTCCTGTAGAGGGAGAGGATGTGGTGACAATGTGTGTGTGTGGGGGGGGGGGCATGTGTGGGTGTGGGTGGGAGGACGGTGTACAGTTTATGGGGAGAAAGGGGTGTTTACGGGAATGTTTACTGGGCACACTCACTGGGCACGGTTTCCTAATCGGTAGAGCGCAGGCCTCCTGAGCGGGAGATCGGGAGTTCAATTCCTGGTCGAGTCAAACTAATGACTTATAAAATTGATACTTGTCGCTACCTAGCCTGACACTCATCAGTAATAGGATAGGACAAGGACTGCATTAGCTCAGTGTCAGGATAATGTAACTGAGTGCGATATTGGGTTATGGTGCTGGCAGGCTCATTTCTCAGTGAGGCAGCACTATAAAGTCGGCATGAGTGCGCACTTTCACAAGTCGGTGCCCATCCTGATATGCCATTAGATGTTGCCAGGATGTAAAACTCTGACACCCAACTGGCCACACTATGCGTGGGTGTGCGTGTGGCGGTGCGCATGCGTGTATACAATTTACACTAGTTTACACTTACATTAATTAAGTAGGGTGCTGAAAGCGGGTGAGCGGGAAAGGTGGGGAGGTGTGTGTGGGGGGTGGGGGGTGTTAGTGAGAAGATCAAGAACATTGCCAAAACCAGTTTAACCTATATTTCAATATCCAGTTCACCCATATTCGGGAATAATACAACATAGAACAAACCAACCGGTCAGGTAACAATTAACAATATTTAAGGGATGACTTACTTACCGTTGTCTTTGTGTGGCAATCCTTTGCCTTTTAGAATCACTTCATAATGTGTATATATTTTCGAACCCTAGTAGAGTCAAACCGATGACTTAAAAATGTATCTGTGTTGCTTCCTAAGCTGGCACTTGGCATTATTAGGATAGGGCAAGGACTGGTTGGCTCAGTGTCAGGATAATGTGACTGAGTGGGATATCAGGTCATGGTGCTGGTGGCCATGTCTTCCAGTGGGGTAGCACTATAAAGTCACCATGAGTGTGCACTGTCACAAGTCGGTGCCTGTCTTGATATGACCTTAGATGTTCTTAGGACGTAAAACAATGAAGAAACAAACAATATACATATATATAATTACAGTAAAACCTCCCTTAAGGCCCAGTCACACCTTACCGGATTGGAGCAACAGACAGAAACCGGACACTGTCCGGTGAAATATGGCAATGTACGGTTTATATACGGCAATATACGGTTTATATATGGTTGGCATCCGGCGTGTCCGTTATCTGACCGGTGGTATCCGGCGGTGTCTGGTACAAGTTTTGAACATGCACAAAACTTGTACCGGACACAAGTGTACGGTTGGTGTCCAGTTTAAGTCTGTTTAGTCCGTTTTGTCCGGTTCATGTCCATTACCCATCTGTTTCATCTCCGGTTTGCTTCCTGGATAGTCTGTTCACAGTGTTTGGGGAATTTGGTCTGTCGTTTTTTTCAGCACGGCCGTGAACAGTCCGGTACGTGTCCGTTTGGTGTTCGGTCTGTCCCTTTGACATTCGGTTGCCATCCAGTTCTCGTCCGGTTCTCGTCCGTTGGTTATTCGTTAATGTACGTTCCTTGTCAGTTTAGCGTTCGTTTCCTCCGGCGGCCGTTGCAACAGTTTGACACATTTCGATACATTTTGATACCGAACACCACCGGACTAGACAATTCTTTGTCCGGTTTATGTCTGTTGCTCAATCCGGTAAGGTGTGACTGGGTGACTGGCGCTTAACCGACCACCTCCACAGATCGATCACTCCCCTATATCGATCGCTTTATTTGGCTCCCACCAATACCATTGTAGCGATATTCTAACTCCCTAAACCGACCACCTCCCTAAATGGACCACTTAAAGTTGGTACCAAGGTCGATCGATTTAGAGAAGTTTTACTGTACATATATATATATTTTACCTCGGTACTAAGCCTCTGGCTGCTCGGGGTCGAGGGAGAAGGAAGCAACATCCGGGTACAGCAATTAGCATATTCCACTCATAACTGGAGGAACGTTACGAGCAGCTCAGCAGTTTTTACCACGGTTACTCAGTTTCTACTGTAAGTACCGGAACATAAACTGTCACACTTGTTTGTGAAGGCATATAGCACATGCTCATTAGAGTTTTATTAACAGTGTTACTTGAAATAAGTAATTATTCCTAGCGTTGTGTTTATCCGGTGCCGTAGATTGAGGCATCCATTTTGTTTTTGCCGCCCGTTGCCGAACGGAGAGACATGTTGACTGGAGTCATTTCGTCGCTTAGATAGGATTTATTTGCCGCCCGTTGCCGAACGGAGAGACATGTTGGCTGGAGCCATTTCGTCGTCATGTTAGGTTCTGATGCGTACCTCCGAGTGTCATAATATTTTCTCCAACTTATAGGCGTTGAAGCCACAGGTGGGAGAAGTGATGATACAGAGAGTGTGGGCGGGAAAAGTACACTGGTCCCGACCCCTTGATTGGTTTCGGTTCGGTCTTCCGACCGTTACACTTTCGATATATCTTAGCTTACTCACGCCTGGTGTAAAACTGGTGTAAATACAGTTTTATTACCCTATATGGGGCCATACGCCCCCGTAATACTGTTCCACTGGTTCAGTTATTCCTGGAGTTTGTACTAAACACCTTTTGGCTGTTTTCAGACGACTCGAGATGGCAGCGAAGCGGGGTAGCAAGGGTGCACCACACACCCTAAGCGAGGGAGACGCGACCCCTGGCCAGCTGTCCGCCGCATCACGTGACCGCTCCCCGGAGGCAGGGCCTTCCCAAACGGACGCCAACGAGCAGATGGTAAGGCTTATTCATGAGCAGCTGCAGCAGCTGCTCCCAACACCACCGCCTAAAACGCCCACCAAACGGGGCTCTCCATCCGACCAGTCTGACTGGGAAGACCTGTCTGAACCTCAGACGACAGATTCAGAGATCGTCATCGGGAAAAAGCGACGGCGCAAAAAGTTTTCATACGAAGGGGACGAATGCTACCAGGCCCGCAACAAAACACGAAAGATCAAAAGGACTAAAAAGAAGTCGAAGTCCAAGAAGAAGAAGAAGGCTAAGTCCTCCTCTTCAGACTCCTCAAACGACTCCACAACAACGGACTCGGAGTCGGACGACCCTCACCCAGGCACTTTTGCGGACATCACCGAGAAAGTGGCCAAAAAGATCAGGGCAGACAAAAAGAAGCTGGCAGACAAAACTGGCCGAACAATACACCGGCATAAAAGGGATACCGCAGGCGACCATCAAAGAAATGGACGATGACGTCAAGATGAGCGAAGACCGGAGGAAATTTGAGACGTGTCTGCACACCGTGCACAAAGGAGTGCTCATAGCCCTATCAGCCATCATGCCAGTAGCTAACCGCATGATGGTGGGGAACAAATTTACCACTGTCACCCCGGATATGAATGCAGCCATTGCTGCTCTGACAGCGACCAGCAATTTCCTCTCGTACCGCAGGTTCGAGAACGTCTTTAAGTCAGTCACAACCGACGCGGGCAAAAGGTCACCCGATCAAAGAAAGTGGTAGACAACAATTGGAAAGAGTACACACTCTTCCTCGCACCAAAGCCGGTGAAAGGGAAACCACTAGACAACAGCAAGATGTTTGGGGGACAACTCCAATACCTCTTCAAACAGGTAGAAACAGCGGCTAAGCAGTCCAAGCACCTGGATGGGAAAAAGGACACCAACGTCTCCAAGTTCAAGAAATCCAGATCGGATTTTCGGGGACGCAGGAGCGGTTTCCAATCCAACCGATTCGGGAACCGCAGCCAGTACCAACCGAGAGGACGCGGCCAAAGGAACCAGTATGGGTGGAACGACGGAAATTGCCCCTTCCGGAGGGACACTCCCCCACAGAGGCAGTTCCCCAAACCAGTGAACAAGTAAAGCCCACACCCAGTGTAAGCATTTTTCAAGCCGGTAACATTGCCAACCATATTAACGAATGGCAACAACTAACTACGGACGACACTGTCCTTCAAATAGTTAGAGGGGTTTACATTCCCTTCACAGAAACCCCTATCCAAACAAAAGTACCTTTTCCCTACCGCCTAGCTTTAGACGAACAGCTAGCGTTAGACAGGGAAGTAACAAAATACGAACAGAAAGGTATTATTACTACGGTCCAACACACACCAGGGGAATATATTTCTAACATATTCTCTAGACCCAAACCAAATGGAGACGTCAGAATGATCCTCGATTTAACAATACTTAATAACTTAGTTGAATACAAACATTTAAAAATGTTTTCCTTAGAAACAGCCCAGGATTTAGTACTCCCCGGGGCTTGATTGGCTAGTGTAGACCTTAAAGACGCATATTACACAGTCCCTATTTTTGAAGCACACTGGAAGTACCTTAACACCAGATAAGGTTGACAAATTTAACACCACAGCATTAAACTTATTAACAATTAAGATACCTAAAATAAGACAAGTAGCAGTTTTAATCGGCCTTATGGTAGCTTACACTCCGGCAGTTATATATGCCAAAGCCCATATCAAGTCTCTTGAGATAGATAAAAACATCGCACTAGCAAAAGCTAGAGGTAATTTTGAGTCGTTGATGACCATATCAAAAGAAGGCCATGCCAATATTCAATGGTGGTTAACACATATTAACCATTCCAGCAACCCTATCCGTATGGATGAACCAAATACAATAGTCACTACAGATGCCTCTTTAGAAGGCTGGGGGGCACATAGAGATAATGAAGCTACAGGTGGCCGCTGGTTAGAGGATGAAATAGACGACCACATAAATGTTTTAGAATTACGAGCAGTTTACTTAGGACTCACAAGCCTAGTTAAAATACCTAAGCTTAATGTCCAGGTGTTAACCGATAACACTACCGCAATGGCCTATATTAGGAACATGGGGGGACAAAGTCCTCAGCCTGCAATACAATTGCCAAACTCATTTGGAACTGGGCTGAAAAACAGAAAGTTTGGATAATAGTAGCACACATGCCAGGCACTCAAAACACATTAGCCGATAAAAAGAGTCGCCATTTCCATGAACACTTGGAATGGTCGCTTAGCACGGACATATTTAACACAATTTGTCAGAAGTGGGGTAAACCAGACATAGACCTTTTTGCCTCTCGTAGAAACAAAAAACTTGATAAATATGTATCTTGGCATCCAGAGACTCACTCTTGGCGAGTCGATGCTTTCTCGTTTGTCTGGGATAATTCATTTTATTATATCTTTCCCCCATTCAGCCTGATCAGCAGAGTAGCCAGAAAAATCAGGCTAAATCAAACATACGCAGTGTTGATCGTACCGGACTGGAACACTCAGCTGTGGTGAGCAGCAGTAGAGTGGGAAGCAAAAGACTTTTTAAAATTCCCAAGAGGCCCAGTAAATCTACAACACCAGGGCAAAGTGACAACCCAAGGCGATGTATCCACAACACCAATGTTGGCTTTCCTTTTCTAAGCACTTACTTACAAAATTATGGCTTGGATAAAATTACCCAGGCTAGGCTAATCTCGCACGCCTGGAGACCTGGCACCGTAAAGCTTTACTCCAGTTATTTAAAGAAATGGGGCCTACATTGCTTACTATATAAAGTCAAACCAATGGAACCTTCCATCGCACAAGTAGGATGGTTTTTACGCTTCTTAGAAGATGAAGGACTAGGCTATGCAGTGATTAATGCAGCACGATGCGCATTATCGGTCGTTTTACCTAGAATTGATTCACAGACAATTGGTAAGCATGAAGTCATCCACTGGATTATGAGATCTATATATGAACGAAACCCACCAAAACCAAAATATAGCAGATTTTCGGATGTGTCGATAGTTTTCAAACTTTTCCAAGAATGGCCAGAAAACAAACTACTTTCTGTCCAACAACTAGGGTATAAGCTAGTGGTACTCTTGCTATTAGTTACCAGACACATAGGGCAAACAATTGTGGCCCTCTCGTTACAAGGCCTAGACATTGACAGACACGAGGCTACGTTTGATTTGGACAAGCTACTAAAATCAAACAGAACGGGAGACCCTCTCTCCTCTATACATGTAACTAGTTTTCCACAGGATAAGAAATTGTGTGTAGTGTCGGCCATTAAGGCTTATATATCCAAGACCAAGGGAATACGTAATTCCAGACAGCTTTTGGTGAGCTTCATCAAGCCACACAAAGCTATCTCTCGAGACATGCTCGCGAGATGGATGATAAAAGTGCTAAAGTCCGCAGGCATAGATACAGGATGCTATGCTTTGCACTCAACACGAGGTGCGATGGCTTCCAAGGCAAGAAAGTTGGGGATCTCGGTCAGAAGGATCCTAACTCACGCCGGCTAGAAGACGGCCAAGTCGTTTGCTGAGCATTACAACAAATGACTAGAAAAGACAAGCTGGGTGGCCACCTGCCTACTCACCAACTAGCAAGACCTGGTGAGATGTATCCTTTTTTTAATTATACTACTGATATATTAACATGTTCATCAGATTAGGAAGGATAAAAATGAGGCTACGTAAAGGTCTCCCTCGACCACGAGCAGCCAGAGGCTTAGTACCGAGGTAAAATAGTATAGTTATACGAATCTTACCTGGTACAGATGATGGACAACTCTTGTTTTCCCGAGGTACAAGCCTCGGATGGTCGTGGGCTAGGGCCCGCCCACCACTCCCTGCCACGACCATTACGTTTGATTGTGCCAAACGAAAACATCAGATTTCCATCATAACACCTGCATAAAGCTCATTTTTATCCTGATTAATTAGGTGAAGATTGCTGTACCCGGATGTTGCTTCCTTCTCCCTAGCCCATGACCATCCGAGGCTTGTACCTCAGGAAAACAAGAGTTATCCATCATCTGTACCAGGTAAGATTTGTATAACTATACTATATATATTTATATATATATATATATATGAAGAGCTCTTTTCCGAAACGTGATAAGCGCCGGACCCAAACAAAAGTTTGCAATGTCAGTGCCAGGTTTCTGGATCATGCTTTGGAGAGGTTGTTTGTTTGTTGTTGTTTTACATTCTAGCAACATCTAAGGTCATATCAGAATGAATACATATATTACAGTACTGACTTGTGACAGTACACACTCATGGCGATTTTATAGTGCTGCCCCACTGGGAAATCAGGCCTCCGGGACCCTGACCTGATATCCCACTCAGTCACATTATCCTGACACCAAGCTAACCAGCCCTTGGGCTATCCTAATAATGCAGAGCACCAGGCTAGGAAGCGACAAGTATCAATTTTTAAGTCATTGGTTTCACTCGACCAGGAACGGAACTCGCAAACTCCCGATCTTCCGCACGCGAGGCCTGTGCTCTACCGATTCGGCCACCGCACCCGGTGTTTGTTTTGGAGAGGAGCTCTTCATACATGTATATATATTATATATGAAGAGCTCTTTATGTATGAAGAGTCCTGGCGCAAAACGCTGTCAATG
This sequence comes from Branchipolynoe longqiensis, assembly GCA_030323885.1. Classification (NCBI taxonomy): domain Eukaryota; kingdom Metazoa; phylum Annelida; class Polychaeta; order Phyllodocida; family Polynoidae; genus Branchipolynoe; species Branchipolynoe longqiensis. Next base: position 22,854,395 of record CM059189.1, on the reverse strand, counting down.
CCACTCCAAAAATCGAGACAAATATTGGAATCAAACCCTCAAAAAGTTAGGGTTTTCTTTTGTTCATTGCCCCACAATCAGGTGATCATAATAAAAGTGGAATTAGTGAGAATTAAAAGTATTTTCTGATAACAATCTTTTATTTAAACTACAATTTTTGGATTGGCGTTTATGGGGAGTTGCGCCTGAACTTAAAGTTGCATAGTCCGATGGCTTTCGAATCTTTGCATAATTTCTGAGATCAATATATCAGGTTGACTATTATAACCTACTATTCATTATTCCTGAATCATTTTGATGGAAAATGGCTAATTTTGGAGCAATTTGAGCTGAAAGAACCCAAAATAATTTGGGCAAGCTTGTCAAAAGTATTGTTGTTGTGGCTCAGATTCACATCTCGCGATGATTGTGTCATGAGGAATGACCTAGTAATGTCTAGGTAGTCTGGAAACTGACTAATGCCATATATGGTACTGGGAATGAGGGTAGGACTAATACGGTCACAAGATTGACCAAATTTGTTAGTGGTCTTCCTGCCTAATGGCTGTCTCAAAGTATTTGCCCAAAGGGATAGGGTAATACATTTACTGATTATTCTGTATATCCTGCCCCAAAGCCTTAGTTAATGCACCAGTACCTAAGTTGGATATATAGAATCAAATGTAGGTAAGCATTTTGGTTTTGAAAAAGAAAATGTCTCATCGGACCATGCAACTGTAATATATGAAGAGTTCTTTTCCAAAGCACAATCTACGAGCTTGGCATTGGCATGGAAAACTCTTCTTTTGTTTATCAGTGCTTATCACTTTTTGGAAAAGAGCTCTTAATATATATATATATATTTAAATGCAATAAAACATTTAAAAAGAGAAAAAAAAACCACTGTATTGCCTTAATATGGGAAGTGGATCCTTCGGTCCCGTGAACTCGGTTCAA
>CM059189.1:22808681-22852959 GCA_030323885.1 Branchipolynoe longqiensis | reverse complement strand
CTCCAACAAGCAACCAAGAGAATCCGGCCTGAGCCTGATAGGGGAGCGGGACGTAGCCCAGATGGTACTACTGGTAGAGTGTCCACCTCTGAAGGTGTTGGTCATCCTACCAATCCTGCTCAGTGGACCCATTTGCAGCTTGGGCTATTGTCCGTTCCAACCAGTGGTCCACAACTGGTTCATCAAATGCTGTGGTGGGTGCTGTCCTGTCTGTCAGAAAGTACATATAAAAGACCCCTTGCTGCTTATCGGAAAGAGCAGCCTATGTGGTGGCAGCATCTTTTCACCAAAGAAATATGTCAGAATGACGCCCAATAGCCGATAATACGAAAATCAATGTACTCTATAGAGGCCTCGTTAAATAAGACAAGCTGTACTTTGAGGCTGATAGGAGTTGTTAGTGAAGTGAGACCTGCGTGGCCGTGTGTGTGCGATTTGTGGATAAGCCGGCCAAAGTGCGGAACAGCCCCGCGTGTGCGCGTGCGCGCCCCTTGAGTAATGGAGGAAGGGGGAGGACGGGGTGGGTGGGAAGAGAATGGTGAGGCACAAACGAGGAAGTCGTGCGACTCCTTTCGCACCGGAAGTGGACTGAGAGCACGCTGTGCGCATGGCAATGTAGACATCAGTCTTTTGTTATTTGCTTAAAGTTGCATAGTCCGATAAAGCATCAAATTTTCCAACCCAAAACAATTACTTACATTTGATCATACATATCTAACTTAGATGTGGATGCATGTATTAAGCATTTTGTATTTTGTTGCCGCATAGAAGGGAATGATGAGTCAATTTAATAGAATATGTTACTGCCGAAGCCCATGGTGTCAGAGTTATGACATGCTTGCCAGAATTAATTTTGAATGTTTGAACTTCAAATATCTGAAACGTTAGCCATTTAAAATGAATGTCGCTTCAAACTAAAGCAAGGTAGAAAATACCTATCAACCTAATATATTTATCAAAGAATATGACAGAAACTCAAAACTATGGGACTATGCAACTTAAAAAATTGCATAGTCTGACCGATTTGAGTTTTTGTCATTTTTCTGCGATGAATCATATTAGGTTTTCATTACAATGTACCTTACTTTAGCTCGAGTAATTTTTATTTTAAATGGCTAACTTTTTTGTAGATATTTGAAGTGCAAAAATGCAAAATTAATTTTGGTAAGCGCACCACAATTCTGACACCATAAACTTCTGCAATGACATGTTCTATTAAATTGCCTCAATATTTTGTTCTATGTGGTGACAAAATTGTTTGATATAAGTGCACCAGTATCTAAGTTAGATATGTACAATTACATCTAGATAATTGTTTTAGTTTTGAAAATTGGATGTTTTCATCGGACTATGCATCTGAAAATTGCATAGACTGACGGATTTAAGTGGCTCATGGCAGGTTTTCATTATAATCTACCTTAATTTAGTTTGAAGTAACTTTGCTTTGAAACAACTAACTTATGATGTATTTGAAGTGTAAAAATGCACCATTAATTTTGGTATGCTTGTCAAAACTCTGACCCGCGTAGGTTTCAGTAGTAATAAGTTCTACTAAGTAATACTAGTACTAGTAGTAGTATTCCCTTCTATGTGACAATAACTGCTTAATAGGTACATCGGTATCTAAGTTGGGTATGCGCAATCAAATCTACATAAGTAGATTGGTTTTGAAAATTTGAAGATTTCATCGGATTATGCAACTTTAAATTCGACTACACCAGAAGGTCCTTCGGGGGAATGAATGGTGTTGGTAAACATGCACCTTTGTTGTCAGCCATCACCAAGTATGGGCGAGCATGCATCCTACTGGCATATATATATATATATATATATATATATATATATACATATACATATATATATGCCAGTAGGATGCATGCACACCCATACCTGGTATATGTATATATATATATAATATATAGATTAGTTAGACGAATCTTACCTGGGTATAGATGATGGATAACTATTGTTTTACCGAGGTAGAAGCCTCGGTTAGACGTGGGCGAGGGAGAAGGAAGCACATCCGGGTCCAGCAATCTTTACCTACTAATTCAGGATAAAAATGATTCTAAAAAACAACCTAAGGTCAAGTGACCTCATGCTAAATTGAGTGATTGACTAGACGTGGCAGGGCGTGGTGGGTGGGCCCTCGCCCACGTCTAACCGAGGCTTCTACCTCGGTAAAACAATAGTTATCCATCATCTATACCCAGGTAAGATTCGTCTAACTAATCTATTTTACCTCGGTATGCCGCCTCTGGCTAGCCGTAGGCTAGGGAGACCTTTACGTAAAATAATTTTTATCCTGATATTCTTGTTTTGTTATTATTCTTTAGTGATTATGTCTTATGTATGCAACAATGGAAAAGCGATTTGTATGGCAAAAAAGAGGAAAAACCAATGTTTTTCTTACCTCTCTCTTTCAGTTGGTGAGTAGCCTGTGCGCTATAGGCTGAGGCTTCTCTAGTCGTTTGTGGTAATGTCTAGCAAACGAAGTAGCGGTTTTCCATCCCGCGTGAGCTAGGATCCGTTTAACGGAGATGCCTAGCAGTCTTGCCTTGGACACCATTGCACCACGTGTAGAGTGCGATGAGTACCTGTCTGTATTTACTCCCGCCAGTTTTAACACATTCATTGTCCATCGGGCGAGGGTATCCCTGGAAATGGCCTTGTGTGGCTTAATAAAGCTGACCAATAGCTGTCTTGAGTTTCTTATTAATCTTGTCTTGGATATATAATTTCGTATCGCAGATACGACACATAACTTGCGATCCTGAGTGAAACTGGACACCCCTATCGTAGAAAGGGGGTCACCTAATCGGTTTGATTTTAATAAAGTTGATAAATCAAACGTGGCCTCTTTACTGTCAATTTCTAGACCATTCAGCGACAGGGCAACTATAGTTTGGCCTCTGTGTCCAGTGACCAGGAGAAGCAAAACTGCGACTTTGAAACCTAAAAGTTTAACGTCCAGAAACTTATTTTCTGGCCATTTCTTGAAGAGGTTGAACACTAGAGAAACATCCCAAAACCTATTATATTTGGGTTTAGGCGGATTCCTCTGATAAATTGATCGTATGATCCAACAAATAACATGGTGTTTACCCATTGTTTGTCCATTAACCCGCGGTAGGATTATCGACAGAGCACATCTGGCAGCGTTAATAGCGCCATATCCTAGGCCTTCGTCCTCTAGGTAACGTAGGAAGAGTCCTACCTGGGATACTGTGGGAGTCATTGGCTTGACTTTCTTAAGCAGGCAATAAATACCCCATTTCTTTAAATACGTAGTATACATTTTCACCGTTCCTTTTCTCCACGCATCATCAACCAAACGCTGTTGTGTAATTTTGTCTAAGCCAAACTGTTCTAAATATTTATTTAAAAAAGGAATGCCACTAACGGAGTTGTCGACACGTTTCCGTGGCGTTCTAGTGGTCCCTGATGTTTGAGGTTTCCTCGGAATCTTGGGAAGCGAAGGCTGCTTTTGGCTGTGGCTAGTAACGTCGGTAGCCACGGTTGCGTGTGCCACTCGGGGACGATGAGTATGGCGTGTGTCCCCTCCATTTGAATCTTTCTGGCGACTTTGCTAATGATAGTAAAGGGGGGGAAAATGTAAAAGAAATGATGTCGCCACTTTAGGGAGAAGGCATCAATGTGCCAAGCATTGGGTTCCGGGTGCCACGAAACATATTTTGGAATTTTAAAGTTATTACGCGAAGCGAACAAATCGATCTGAGGTGAACCCCATGTGTGACAAATGTGTTTGAAAATGGATGGATTAAGTGACCACTCTAAGTGATCATGGAACTGGCGACTCATCTTGTCAGCTAGACAATTTTGTGTGCCTGGAATGTGATTAACAGTTAACCAGACATCAAAGGTTTGAGCCCAGTTCCAAATGAGAAGTGCCATTGCATTACATTTAATCGATTTTGTACCTCCCATATTTCTGACATAAGCCATAGCTGTGGTGTTATCCGTGAGGATACGTACATTATTTTTGGGTATTTTTACTAGACTGGTTAATCCCAAGTAAATGGCCCTTAGTTCTAGAACGTTAATATGATCGGGGAGTTCCGATTCTAGCCATCTTCCTCCCGTTGCTACATCATTTTGATGTGCTCCCCACCCTTGGAGAGACGCGTCAGTGGTAACGGTAGTGTCAGGCTCTCCCATTCTAATGGGATTGGGGGAATGGTCAAAGTGGTTTAGCCACCAATCAATGTCGGCTAGGCCGTTCTCCGAAATAAACATGGTCTTTTCAAAGTTTCCCTTTGCGCGGGCCAGCGCCAAATTTTTATCAATTTCGAGGGATTTTATGTGTGCCGCTCCGTATAGAATAGCTGGACTATACGAAACCATGACCCCGATAAGGACCGCGACCTGTCTAATCTTTGGCCTAGAAGTGTCTAACAGCTGTATCGCTGTGCGGTAAAGCTTATCTTTCTTTTGGCGTGTAAGCGAAACGGTCATAGCCGTGGTGTTCAGAATGAACCCGAGACACTTAAGCTCCTGAGTAGGAGAAAAAACCGATTTCTTGTTATGTATGAAGAAACCCAATTTGGTGAAAATGTTGCATAAATCTTTAACAGCGAGTTCACATTGCGTGAAAGATTGGCCCATAATAAAAGAATCATCTATGTATGGAAACATACAATGCCCCAATTTTGCCATGTGTGCAAAAATTGGTTTCAACAACTTAGTAAACAGACGCGGTGCGCAGGCCAAACCATTAGGTAAACATGTAAATTCAAAAAGTTGGCCATTCCAGAGAAAACGTAGGTATTTCCGATCTGTCTGGTGAATAGGAACGGTGTAGTACGCATCCCTTAAATCAACACTCGCTAGCCAACACCCTGGGGTAATTAAATCACGAGCTGTTTCTAAAGAAAACATTTTGAAATGTTTGTATTCAATGATTTCATTCAACTGAGTTAAATCTAAAATCATTCGGATTGAACCATCAGGTTTAGGAGTAGAGAAGATATTGGAAATATATTCCCCTTCAGTATGTTCAACTCTGTTGACAATGCCCTTAGACTCAAACAGTAGAACCTGGTGATCTAGCTGAGATTTTTCTAGTGAATTAAACTGATACGGAAAAGGCGCTCTCTTTTGTATAGGCAATTGTGTGAAAGGGATGTGAATGCCTTTAACAATATTCAGGACCTCTGGATTAGTGGTTAACTGTTGCCATTGATGTAAACAATTAGAAACATTCCCTGCTTGAAAAAGGCTTACTTCAGTTTGAGTTTCCTCCGTGACCATTGTAGGGTCAGGAGGCTGCACTGTTTGTGTGGAAATCTCTACTTGTTCCCTTGTTTCGGGAACTGGGGCTTGGGAACGAAATCCCTCTTGTAGCCGCGGTTGTCGTTCCAGTTTGAGGCCGGCCTGTCGCCTCGGCCCCTTCCTCGCTGGTTGAACTGGAAGGACGGTCCGCCCCTGAACGGCCTTCCTCCTCTGCGGAATCGAAAATCCGTCCTAGACTTTCTGAACCCTGCTGGGTTTTGGAAGCGACGACTCTTTGCTTCAGTGTTTTTAGCACTCTTGTAGTCGACCTCTACCTGTTTGTACAGGTAAGCTAGCTGACCCCCAAACATCTTGGATTTATCTAGCGGTTTGCTCTTGATAGGGGTAGGTCCGGAATACACGGTGTATTCCTTACCATCATGGTCCGTTACCTTGTTCGAGCGGGCAACCTCTTTTCCGGCATCTGTGGTGACCGATTTGAAAACGTTTTCAAATCTCCGATGGGTCATGTAGTTACTAGCGGCTGCTAACAAAGCTATGCCCCGGTCCATAACCCGCGCCAAAGACGAGAACTTGTTCTCTGTCTGCATCCTGTTAGCCACAGGGATAACAGACGTCAAGGCACCCAAAACTGCCTTATGGATCAGGCAGAGGGAAGTTTCATAACGACGGCGTTCGTCGGAAAGATGAATGCCGGAATCCATCTCTTTGAAAACCGAAGCAGGAATGCCCTTAACTCCTGAAATCTGCTCAGTCAACTTGTTGATGACTTCGATCGGTTTAAACGTAGTGAAATGGCTATTCACCGTTTTGCGCATCATGGTAGTGGTGCGCACTTTCTGAGCTTTCTTTTTGACAATCTTCTTGCCAGCTTTAACGCCTATTTTGGCGTAGACTCCCGCTCGTTCCGTGTCGGAATCCGACTCGGTGGAAGAAGAGTCGGACGACGAGTCTGAAGAGGAGTCCTTCTTCTTCTTCTTCTTCTTCTTTTTGGACTTTTTGGAGCGCTTAGAGTTCGCTTTCTTTGTGAACTCGTCACCAGAACTGCTCACTGGGCGGCGTTTCTTGCCCCGCGCTTTCGGTTTCGGAACCTCAGGTGCCGAAAGCGTGTCCTCTTCGTCCTCAGAAAAGTCTTCCCAATCCTCATCAGGGATTTGGGAAGGATCTGGAAAGGTCTGCGCCTGGAAAAGGCGCATCTTCTCCTCCATCATCTCCGCCATTTTCGCCTCCCACCCCACTGGTTGAGGGGCGTGATCACTGTCTTGATCCGAGGCATGAGCCCCAGGATGTGGGGACGGCGGAGCCGTAGCCGGTGGAGACGAATCGTAATCCGTAGGGGGGACACCCACCGCTGCAGCGGGCGGCTTATTCCGGCGAGTGGCCATCGGGAACTGTAACGAAACCAAAGCGTTACTAACCCGGAATCATCTCAACTACACAAGTGTAAGCCAGTAAACTGGGTTGAGGAACATGGTACAGAGAACGTGTTTTGCAACGTGTCAGTACAGGCGTGAAGCTAAATTTGCCGTAGGTGTGTGGTAACGAAACCAACCAAACGGAGGGCATCGATCGTGAGATCGGCCCCTCTCTCTGTTCCGTACACTTCTCCCACCTGTGGCTACAGCGCCAACAAGTTGGAGAAAATATTACGAAACTCGGAGGTTCGCCTTAAACCGGTCAGGGGTGTTTATAAAAAACACCCAGAAGCATCCCCAACATCATCCTCTATTAGGATCCGGGAGACTTTTCTTAGGAAATGAGCAACTCGGGTTGCCATTTCTCCCTGTCTGAAAAACAGGTGTCGATAGAACTCAGTATCGGTTTCGTTTGTGCCAGCGGCACGCAATGTTCTATCCGTAAGTTAAAAAACGTACAAAGTCCAAACAGGACTGAAGAAAGTTCTGAACTTTCATAAAAAGATGCTATAGAGCATGATAAACAAAGTTATCGAAGAAACAGTACTTACTTTTGGATAAAAGCAGTAGTAGTAGATAAATCCTGTGGAGCAACTCACAAACGTCCTCCCGTTGTGAGTTACTTATGCTAATTGCTGGACCCGGATGTGCTTCCTTCTCCCTAGCCTACGGCTAGCCAGAGGCGGCATACCGAGGTAAAATATATATATACATCTATAAATAGTTGAGTATTTATACATATGCATATATGTATCTCTATTTCCATCTGTGTACATATACACGTAAATTACATATGTGAACGAAATGGGGGAAATATATCTCCACTTGGCGGATCTGTAATTTTTTAAAAACGCCATATAAATATCTCCAAAGCCAAGTCCCATCAGTGTATCACCATTTTGATGACGACATGAAGCTTGTAACCAAGCAATAGAAAATGGTGTAATTATGGATGTGAGTTCCGTGTGGTAATGTGGGGGAGGGGGAGGTGTGGTAACAGTGAGGTAGGGATGACGTGGGGTGAGGTGTTGGTGAGGTGCGGGTGATGTGAGGGTGAGGTATGGGTGAGGGGGGAGGGGGTTGGATGTTGGGGTTGTGGTACTGAGATGTGGTTTGAGATGTGGGGGTGAGGTGGGGGTGAGGTGGGGGTGAGGTGGGGGTGAGGTGGGGGTGAGGTGGGGGTGAGGTGGGGGTGAGGTGGGGTGAGGTGGGGGTGAGGTGGGGGTGAGGTGGGGGTGAGGTGGGGGTGAGGTGGGGGTGAGGTGGGGGTGAGGTGGGGTGAGGTGGGGTGAGGTGGGGGTGAGGTGGGGTGAGTGGGGTGATGTGGGGTGGGTGGGGTGAGGTGGGGGTGAGGTGGGGGTGAGGTTGGGTGAGGTGGCGTTGAGGTGGGGTGGGGTGGGGTGAGTGGGTGAGGTGGGTGAGGTGGGGTGAGGTGTGGCGAGGTGGCTTAGGTGTGAGGGTGAGGTGTGGTTGATGTGGGTGGGTGGGGGTGGGTGAGGTGGGGGCTGAAATGGCGTAGGGTGAGGTGGGGGTGAAATGGTGTAGTTTGTTTGTTTGTTGTTGTTTTACGTCCTAGCAACATCTAAGGTCATATCAGGATGGGTAAGGGTGTAGGGTTAGGTGGCGTAGGGTGGGGGCAGGGTGGCGGTGAGGTGAGGTGAGGTGGGGGTGAGGTAGTGGTTGCGATGTGGGGGGGAGGTGTTGTGGGGGGGGGGGAGGTGGAGGCGGCATGCAGGGAGGAGTGGGGGCGTGTCGGAGGTTGTGTGAGAAATAAATAAATGTCAATGTTCGTCCGGTTTTGCACCGGAAGTGAGCAAATCTAAGCACTTCCGGTTACGAGTCTACTTGGGAATTAGATGATCTGGGTTGACAAGCGAAAGATGTTCTTGTCAATATTGTACGTCGGCACGCACTAACAGGACAAGTGACAGCACGTGCAGCGAGCGACGTATATATACCAAAGACCCTATAATACTAAGACAGCTCACTCAGCCTATACTGTGTAATCAAAATGATCAAACCCACCACTTGGTGCGCTGGCTGTTCTCTTGGTTAAACAGTTGCTATATTATATGTATAAATGTATATATGAATGTGAAAGATGTGTGATGACGCCAATGCTGATGATAATGCTGATGATGATGTGTATTTGTTCATAGCAATTTCATATTGATGTGTATTCATACTTACCTATCTCATGTATAATATAATTGCATGTGTTTACATGTGAAACACCAACCAGCAGCTGGGCTGATCAAACCCACCACAAGGTGGCACTGCAAAATTTACATTACCATGGGAGAGATAGGGAGTGAGCCGTCTTAGTATTATAGGGTATTTGTATATACCTACCCTCTGAACAGTGCTGCTTGGTCATGCCCGTCAGACACCTATCGAGCGTGCTGAACTATGCCCGCCAGACACCTAGCGAGAGTAGTGATCCATTTGCCGGACAAATACCTCCCAATAGTGGTATTCGCTATACCCGCCAGACACCTATCGAGAGTGGTGAACTATGCCGGACAGACACTTTTGGACAGTGGCATTCTCTATGCCCGCCAGACACCCGTCGAGAGTTATGAACTATGTCGGACGGATATCTACCGACAGTAGCATTCTCTATGCCTGCCATACACCCGTCGAGAGCGGTGATCTATGCCGGACAGACACCTGCCGACAGTGGCATTATCTGTGGATGGCAGATACTGAGCGCGAGAGTGGCAATCTATGCCCGCCATACACATATCGAGAGTGTAGCGACGTAGATACCAGTACTTTGAACGGTGCTGCCTGGTGCTGCCTGGTTATGCCTGGTGCTGCCTGGTTATGCCTGCCAAAAACCCATCGAGAGTGGTGAACTATGTCGGGAAGACACCTGTCAACAGTGGCATTATCTGTGGCTGGCAGACACTCAGTGCGAGAGTGGCAATCTATGCCCGTGAGACACCGAGAGTGTAGTGACGTAGATACGGGTACTCTGAACAGTGCTGCTTGGACATGCCTGCCAGACACATATCGAGAGTGATCTATGTCGGACATTAACCTGCCGATAGAGACATTCTCTGTGCCTGGCAGACACCTATCGAGAGTGGCAAACTATGCCAGATGGACATCTATCGAGAGTGTAGATCTCTGTGCCTGGCAGACACTCACCCTATTCAAGCTACTCCCAATATCCACAGGCACACACACAGTATTCTGCTATTCATAATATTAATAATAATTAATATGAGCATAAAGGATTTATGCTACACATAATATTGTAATTTGTAGTCTATCGTGTTGTTATTTGTTAAACTGTTTAATTATCTAAGATATATTTATTGTATTAGTATGCAATTGACCGGGCGCGGTGGCCGAATCAGTTGAGCACAGGCCTCATGTGCGGAAGATCGCGAGTTCACGAGTTCGGTTCCCGGTCGAGTCAAACCAATGACTTAAAATTGATACTTGTCGCTTCCTAGCCTGGTGCTCAGCATTATTAGAATAGGGCAAGGGCTGGGTAGCTCGGTGTCAGAATAATGTGGCTGAGTGGGATATCAGGTCATGGTGCCGGTGGCCTGATTTCCCAGTGGGGCAGCACTATTTAAATCGCCATGAGTGCGTGCTGTCACAAGTCGGTACCCATTCTGATATGACCTTAGATGTTGCTGGGACATAAAATAACAAACAAACAAAAGTATGCAATTGTCAGTATGTTACCTTGTACTCTAATTCATTTCAACATGCATATATTTTAATATGGCGGAAGGGGCTGCTTTCCAAAGCCACCCTACCATATATTCAATGGTTACAAAGAAAAATAAGATCAAATGTTAACAACTTGTAAAGTCCATGGCTGGAATATGTGGTTGTGTGGGCAGGCTATGGTGAAATCAATACAGGCAGAAAGAGAAAGGAAGAGAATAAAGAGTAAAAGAAGAGAGACAGCCAAGCCCTCAGGTTTATTCTTATATGGTACATGGATCCAGTAAGGCATATCACCTGACCACATTCTCCCAATGAGAATCAAGTATCTACAGCTCTACCAATGAGAATCAAGCTTTTCCGGTCCCCATGGTTACAGTGATCTGCCCACCACCACCAAGCCCTGAGCTTAGTGTGTGGTGATCTGTGACTAGCAGATGGGGGGTGGGGGGGGGGGGGTAGTGGGTAGAGCTCCAAGTGCCCCTTACACACTATCTTACTAGCACCACAATGTCTATTTACCAATGAGTCAAGTACCACCAGCAACTACATAAACACATCTATGCACCTGGCCCTATATACCTTTTTCATAAATAGAACATTTGCATTCCCCCACCAATGCATCATTATCGGAATATTTTACAAACTGTCACTGTGGCCTGAAGTTTGAGTAACTGATTTCAATTTACAAATCTGATCACCAGTCCACCGATCGGAACTGTTTTTCATTTGGAAAAAGGGATCCTTCGAACAAAAGGGCTTGAAGGAGAGAAATCTAGTATGCCAACCAATAAGTTTCTTTGTTTGTTGTTTTATGTCCTGGCAACATCTGAGGTCATAACATGGTAACTTTAAACTCCTGCCCCACTGAGAAAGCAGGCCACTGGCACCATGATCCGATATCCCACACAGTCACATTATCCTGACACTGTGCAAAACACTTCCTTGTCCTATCATATTAACCCCGAGTGCCAAACTAGGTAGCGACAAGCATACATTTTGTAAGTCATCGATTTAACTTGGCGCGCAATTCAAATTCCCAACCTTCCGCATGCGAAACTGGCACTCTACCAATTCGGCCACCGCGTCCGCTGACAACAACCAACATTGGTGAGGGTCTGCCCTGAATGTGGGTGTGTGGAGATGGAGTTTGTGTGTGTAGGGTTTCGGGTGGGGGTGGGGGTGGGGGTGGAGGTGGAGGGGAGGGCTTTTTGTTGGTTGGATGCACCTAAATGGATGCACTGAGGGAGGAAGGGAACGCCAGCAGGACAGTAAACACGCAGACACCGTCTTAATCGGCACGCGGCTTGTGGGCGTCAGCATTGAGATGTCATGCTTGATTGACCTCATCCCAGAGAGACCCTGCCCTCTCTCCCTCACAATCCCCCTCCCCTCCCTTCCCCTCTCCTATTCTGTCCTCCTCTCCCCATCACCTCCCCTCTCCATCCATCCCAACTCCTCCCATCCGCTCCTTCCGCTCCCTCCGCTCCCTCCCCTCCCTCTCCTCCCTCGCCCCCCTCTCCTCCATCTCCCCCCTGTCCCCCTGTCCATCTTCCATCCATACCATTACTGTCCCTTCCCTCCCCTCCCATGTCCTCCTCTCCCCTCCTCTCTCCTCTTGTTCCTGACCTCGCACACCTCCTCACCCCCCCCTTCCCCATCCTCGCTCCCCTCCTTCCCTCCCTCCCCGTCCCATCCTCACCCACCCCCCACCCCCCCCCCCACACACTTTCCCCTCCCTTCCCGTCCCACATCCCTTCCTTCCTTCCCCCACCTCTCCCCACCCCCCCTCTCACCCCTTCCCTCCCCCCCGTCCACTCCCCTCCCCCCCACCCCTCCCCTCTTCCACCCACCCCTCCTTCCCCCCCTTTCATCCCCACCCCTTCAATCCCCACCCTTCAACTCTCCTCATCCTCTTCCCGGATCTGTTACATTAGCACATGGCATGAATTCAATGGTACTGGAAGCTGTCTATGTTTAACGGTTCGACCGAACAGGATGGTCGGGTGGTTAGAGCGGCTGCGTCCATTGAGGGATAACGGGTTGGTTGCCTCACTGATTCAAATTAAAGACTTACACAAATTGCGACCGTAGTTTATCCATTGCTACCTTGCCTGCTTGCTTGGAATTACTCAAATTTCCTACGGACTGCTTGTATTCGGTCAGGTTTAAAGCTGCATAGTCCGATCGAGCATCAAATTTTCTAAACCAAAACAATTATCTAGATTTCATTATACATATCTACCTTAGATAGTAATGCACTTATTAAGCATGTGCTGCCACATAGAAGGGGAGACTGAGGCAATTTAATAGAACCTGTTAGTGCTGAAGCCTATGGTGTCAGAATTTTGGCATGCGTGCCAAAACTAATTTGACATGTTTCCACGTCAAATATCTCAAAGGTTAGCCATTTAATATCAAACTTGCATCAAACTAAAGTAAGGTAGATTATAAAAATCAATTTAATATATTTATCTCAGAAAAAATGACAAAGTCAAAAGCATTGGACTACGTAATTTTAATTTGTATTGTCTGACTGAGTAGGATATTACGCCATGGCACCAGTTGCTGGGGGCAGCACCGTTAAGCCAACCTGAGAGTGTGTGTGTGTCGGAAGTCAGCTGTCATCCTAATATGATCTTTGACATTACTAGGACGTCAAACCCCACTCACTCACCCACCCTCAGCCGAAGCAACAGTTCTAACTTATTAAACACAATACAGAACGTGGTGGGCGAATTGCTAAGAGCACAGACTTTCTGGGTGGAAGGTCGATAGTTCTAGTCCCAGTCGAATCAAACCAATGACAAATAAAAGTGATACTTGTTACTACCTATCAGCTTTATTGAGATAGGGTAAGGACTGGATCCCTCGGTGTCAGGATAATGTGACTGAGTGGGATATCAGGTCATGGTCCCAGCGGTCTGGTCTCCCAGCGGGGCAGCATTATAAAGTTGCCATGATTGTGCACTGTGTCAAGTGGGTAGCCGTCCTGATATGACCTTAGATGTTCCCATGACGTCAAACCCAATCAAGCAAACAATCAGACACACAAAACCAAAGTTTGGCAACGTTCAGGGTACGCATACCCACATGTTTGTTTGTTGTTTTACGTCCTAGCAACATCTAAGGCCATATCAGGACGGGGATACCCACATGTCTTTTCTACTGGCGATATTACTTTAGTACCAGATTGATATTATCATACTAGAGCAGAAATGCAAAGTGAAAATAGAAAACATCCAAAAAGAACAGAAAATTAAAAGAATGATAAATCGTCAAGCTTCTAATCGTGTTGTTGTTGAGATTTTTCAATTGGACTAATGGGTAAACTTGAAATAGCTCCAGGTCATTGAGAACCAGGCTGGATGGCTGAATGAGTTAGAGCGTCCATCTCCCGTGTTGGTAGATCGTGGTGTCGTGGGTTGGAACCCTGGTCGAGTCAAACCAATGACTTAAAGATTGATACTTGTTGCTTCCTAGCCTGGCACTCTGCATTATTAGGATATGGCAAGGAATGTTTGGCTCAGTGTCCAGATAATGTGACTGAGTGGGATATCAGGTCATGGTGCTGGGAGTCTGGTCTTCCAGTGGGGCAGCACTATAAAGACACCATGAGTGCGCACTGTCACAAGTCGGTACCCGTCCTGATATTACCTTAGATGTTGCTAGGATGTGAAACAACAACTAAGCAAAACCAGCTCATTGATGTTATCATACGAGAGCAGAAATGTAGAGTTAAAATAAAAAGATGTAAAAAAGAATGATAAATAGTCAAGCTTCTTATGGCGTTATTGAGATTTCAATTGGACTAACGGGTTAAATTGAAATCGTGTAGGGTCCTAGGTCAGCTACCCGTGCCTTAACCCACCCCACCCCATCCTCACACACGGCACACACACATCACACACACATAAACACACATACTCGTGGGTGTCTGGATGGCAGGGTCCCATGTGGGCCTTTTGTTCGCTGCCTGTTGAGAGCCACCAAAGCAAGCCTGCGGACATTGCGCTTGAGGTGGCCCTGTTGTACTAAGACTACACAGTTCATCGTGTTCATTCCGCATTTGAGGTGGCGATGAATTATTAGTATCATAATGGGTGGGTAGTAAATTTGTAGGGGCAAGACTTTTTTTTTTTAACCAAAAGAAAACCAGATAGCCAACTGTTCCAACTGACCAGACGGGATGGCCAAATAAGTTGAGGGTCCATCTCCTGTTTTGGGTTTGTTTGTTTGTTGTTGTTTTACATCCTAGCAACATCTAATGTCATATCAGGACGGGTACCGACTTGTGACAGTACGCACTCATGGCAATTTTATAGTGCTGCCCCACTGGGAAATCAGACCACCAGCACCATGCCCAATATCCCACCCAGTCACATTATCCTGACACCGAGCTAACCAGCCCTTGCCCTATCCTAATAATGCCGATCACCAGGCTAGGAAGTGACAAGTATAAATTTGTAAGTCATTGGTTTGATTCGACCAGGAATCGAACTCGCGAACTCCCCATCTTCCACACCCGAGGCCTGTTCTCTCCCAATTCGGCCACCGCTCCCGGTCCCTGGTTTGGGAGATCGGGGGATCCGAAGCTATGGGTGTGTGGGTTCGAAGCATGCTCGAGTTAAACCAATGACTTACAAATGGATACTTGTTACTTCCTAGTCAGGGGCTCGGCATTATTAGGATATGGCAAGGACTGGTTGGCTCAGTGTCAGGATAATGTGACTGAGTGGAATATCGGGTCATGGTGCTTGCAGCCTGATTTCCCAGTGGGGCAGCACTATAAAGTTGCCATGAGTGCACACTGTCAGAAGTTGGTACCCATCCTGATATGACTAGATGTTGCTAGGACGTAAAACAACAACAAACAAACTGTTCCAACGAGAACCTGTTTGTCAGAATGCTGCCTTATTAGAGCATCTACTGTTGGTTGGTTGTTGAGGTTTGATGTCCTAGAAACATGTAAGGTGATACCAAGGAGGGGTACCAACTTGTGACAGTGCACACTCATGGTGATTTTATAGGGCTGCCCCAACAGGCAGCCAGCACCATGATCTGATATCCCACTCAGTCACATTATCCTGGCAATGAGCTAACCAGTATTTGCCCTATCCACATTGAATGACCAGGTTAAATTAAAACTGTGGCCACTGGGTCTTCTTCATTCCACCGCTCCTCCCTCTGTCCTAGTAATTTCCAAGTGTCAGGTTAAGTAGATATACATATCCATTGTTAAGTCATTGATTTGATACGAGGCGGATTCAAACCCACAACCTGACACATAGTCAGCAGGTACACAACTTAATAGGAATCTACTTGGTTCAATTCGATCTTATTGATTGAACTTACTTACCGAGATTTCGTTATGGCTGCGCTACAGTTTGACTATCATGAGAATCGGTAACAGGGCAGGCTTCCCCTGCGGAAGGTCGAGAGTTCAAATTTTGGCCGAATCAAACCAATGATATACACAATTGATTCTTGTCACTAAACAGCCTGGTGCATGGCATAACTAGGATAGGGTAATAACTGGTTAGTATCAGGATAACGTGACTGAGTGGGAAATTGGGTCAGGGTTCCTCACCGTCTGGTCTACCAGTGGGGCAGCACTATAAAGTCACCATCGGTGCGCCCAGCCACAAGTCAGTACAGGTCCTGATATGGCCATAGATGTTTCCAGGACATAAAACCCCAATAAACAAAGGAAAAAAAGACTACTGTGACAGTGGATCGGTCTAGTTAAAGCCAGACAGTGGCCTCTGTATAGTGACCCAGAATTACATGAATAAGTGACATGAAGCGAGCTATTGGGGTGTTATGTCCTAGCAATCTCTGAGGTTGGGTCATGGTGAGTACCGACGCGTGACAAGGCGCACTCGTGGTGACTTTATAGTGCCCTTCACCTGGCAAGAGACCCAACTCAGCTACATTATAGTGACCCAGAAATACGTGACTAAGCGACAAAGACTTGAAGGGAGCTATTGGCTGATTGGGGTTTTATGTCCTAGCAATCTCTGAGGTTGGGTCAGGGTGAGTACCGACGGGTGTCAATGCACAGTCATGGCGATTTTTATAGGGCTGCCAATTTGTGATACAGTGCCAATGCCATAAAGGCACTATACCTAACTCGATGGTAAAGGTAATGTCAAACTAAAGTTAGGTCCAATAAAACAATCTATATTTATAAGGGCAGAAGCTCATAAGGGTCAGAGTGGGGGCGGGTCCGAGTGGTGGCAGGGCGGGGTCGTGGCGATTTATGGTGGTGTAGTGGGGGCGGGTGTAGTTGGGGGCGGGGGGATCAAAGTGGGGG
Source organism: Branchipolynoe longqiensis (assembly GCA_030323885.1). Lineage (NCBI taxonomy): Eukaryota > Metazoa > Annelida > Polychaeta > Phyllodocida > Polynoidae > Branchipolynoe > Branchipolynoe longqiensis. The sequence continues at coordinate 22,836,288 of CM059189.1, read as the reverse complement.
CTGTGGTGGGGTGGAGTGGGGGAGGGGGTGGCGGGGTGGAGGAGCTAGGGAGACGAAAAATGAGCTAAACAATATAACACTAGTCAATTTGGCAAACCTGCTGTGGTAAATACAACATGCTTTTCTCCTAAACATATTCCACACTCCATTGCCTCACTAATTTATGATATAGTACAAATAAGTCAAACACCAATCAAAACCCGCATAGCTTCATATCAGACCACGTGACTTCAATTCATGCATGTCGCATTCAATTGCAAAGAGGGTTCATGTTGGTAATAGGTCATTAGAAAGCATTGATCCATGCTTGTGCGTGGTATCATACTCATGGCACTGGACGCGGTGGCCAAATCGGTAGAGCGCAGGCCTCACGTACTGGAGATCGGGAGTTCGGTTCCCGGTCGAGTCAAACAAATGACTTACAAAATTGATTTAACAATTTCTTTTTTATTGAGGCCAAAAGAAAGCTAATACATGGAATTGTAGAGCATCAAGGTCACTTATGCAACCTTAGTCGTTATGCCCTACAATCCAGCCCAGATGGTGCTTAGAACTATTTACATATCAAATTAAGTAATTTGTGAATTTTATGGAAGATGAGATGGGTGATATGAGGCAAGAGGGAAAAAAACAAAATTAAAAATTAAAAATTAAAAAACACAGACATAAACACCTGAACCACAACAGATGTACAAATAGCAATGTGATGTTCTAAGAAATAGTACATAACAGTCCATGGCACTTGTCGCTTCCTAGCCAGAGATTCGGCATCAATAGGATAGGGCAAGGACAGGTTTGGTCAGTGTTAGGATAATGTTACTGAGTGAAATATTCGGTCATGGTGCCGGTGGCCTAAATTCCCAGTGCAGCAGCACTATAAGGTTGCCATGAGTGTGCACTGTCTCAAGTTGGTACCTGTCCTACTATGAGTAGTATGACCTTAGATGTTGCCAGGACGTAAAACTCCAACAACCACCCCATAGTTACTACTACTGTTCAGAAGCTTGTCCTAAGTACCAGGTGATCAGTCCTTCAGCAGTCCTCTTAACAGTAAAACCTCTCTAACCGACCACCTCCACAGATCGACCACTCCCTTATATCGATCGCTTTATTTGGGTCCCAAACGATCGCCCATGATAACAAAATCTCCCCAAAACCAACCACCTCCCTAAATCATAAATGGACCATTTAATATCGGTCCCATGGTCAGTCCACTTAGAGAGGTTTTACTGTATTTTAGTCACTGTGAACAAAGACTTTACAAAAGACAACCATAAGAAGGCATGCTAGATGACTCAGCTCATACAAAGCTGTTATTGCATGGGAGCTGTATATGGCCATTATTCGGCTACACCTCAGTATATATGTGATGTATAAGCATTATGCGAGTATAAAGCCGCGTAAGGGAATTTCTATGTTTTATTACACTGTATTATGTTATTCCGATACTATATTATTGGCCAATGGGCTCTCTGCATCTATTTCCTTCCTACTCATTCGGGCACCAGTGGCTCCACCACCGACCGAACCATACTTCCGCCGCTACTACTGTCACTTGCGACCGGAATTTTACATCCTAGCAATCTCTGAGGTTGGGTCGTGGTGAGTACCGACGTGTGACAAGGAACACTCATGGTGACTCCCCACCTAGAATACAGTGTCACTGTGATAAATATGCTATATATATTAGTTGTAAATGATAATGAGATATATAAATAGCATATAACTGTGTGTAATGTGTACTAATTAAACGAGTATAAATTACCATACACATATGGTTCAGAATAACCCACGGAGTAATAAACCATAAAACTGAGACCAAATATATCCAGCATTTAATTTCTTGATAGAAATCACATGAGGACATTGTAAAATTTGGTCACGGCTGCGTAAGTAACGCAGTCCCCTTGTGCCTGATTCGAACCCACGGATTCGAACCCTCGTCGAGTCAAACCAATGACTTTAAAATGTATACTGGCTTCGTAGCCAGGAACTTGGCATTATTAGGATAGGGCAAGGGATGGTTGGATCAGTGTCAGGATAATGTGACTGATTGGGATATCAGGGCACGATACCGGCAGCATGGTCTCCCTATCGGGGCCAGCAGTATAAAGTTGCCCATGAGTGCACACTGTAACAAGTCGGTACCCGTCCTCCTGTGACCTTAGCTGTTGGCAGGACGTAAAACTCCAACAACCAACCGAACCAGTCAGAGTCAGAGGTGGGTAGTCAGCATCACTTCTGTAGACGCATTGTGACCAGGTAGAGTTACCTGTATTTAGTCAAGGTCAGATGTGCGCGGTCAGTTTTGTGTTTTTGGTCAGAGTGGCGCATGGGTCCGGTCAGAATTAGTTGGACCAGACGGGATGGCCGAATGAGTTAGAGCGTCCGTCTCCCGTGCTGGTAGATCGTGGGGTCGTGGGGTCGTGGGTTCGAACCCTGGTCGAGTTAAACCAATGACTTAAAAATTGATACTTGTCGCTTCCTAGCCAGATGTTCGGCATTATTAGGACAGGGCAAGGACTGGTGTGCTCCGTGTCAGGATCATGTGACTGAGTGGGATACCAGGTCATGGTGCCGGCGGCCTGGTTTCCCACTGGGACAGCACTATAAAGTCGCCATGAGTGCGCACTGTCACAAGTCGGTACCTGTCCTGATATGACCTTAGATGTTGCTAGGATGTAAAACAACAACAAAGAAACAAACAGAATTAGTTGTTTGATGGACTTTTACGTGCTGTCAACATTATATCAGGATGGGTACAGACGTGTGACAGTGCGCACTCATGGCAACTTTATAGTGCTGCCCGACGGGGAGATCATGCCACGGGCACCATGACCATGACCCGATTTCTCACTCAGTCATAGTATCCCCATACTGAGCTAACCAATCAGAAGTCAGTACCCGTCCCGATATGACCTTAGATATCGCCAGGAGGTAAAACCCCAACAACCAACTAACCAACCAATTCTCATTCTATCCCAAATTCGGTGCAAGTCGGCACAGTCAGGGTCAAGCATGGGCCCACATTGGCGATACGGGGATCGGTTGACCCCGTTTAGAATCCAAGCCGACCAGGTTGCCGGAATACATTGCCCCAAATAGCAGGGTCTTTCCCGGAATATAGCACTGGTTGCTTGCCCAATCATCTAATGGTGCTGGTACTGGTAGTAAATGGTCATTGTGACCTGTCACTTAATACCAGATTTCGCCCCAAATTCACCACCCAGGCACATTCGCACTCCAAGGGAGCTTAACGTAGCATACAGTACAACCCCATTAAACCAAGATCGGTTAAACCAAATGATCAGTTAATCTGTTAATCCAAACTTTTTTCGGCGGCCCGGCAAAATACTACCATTTATCATATAAAAAAGTTGGTTACACCAAAGTCGGTCAATCCAAATTATCGGTTAATCCAAACAAAATTGTCGGGCCCCAGGCCACTTCTGGTCCAGTTAAACCAAACTTTCATGTGGTTATAAGGTCATTTGAGACGGTTTTTTAATGATAAATGGTAGTATTTTGCCAGGCTGCCAAAAATATTTTGGATTAACCGACCGTTGCGTTTAACTGAGCTTGGTTTAATTGGGTTATACTGTATATACATAAAACTCAATAATCAAAGTGTCCACATACATTGTATATTATATTCATCATGCACCCGCATTTTTGCCAAAGCCAAGTCAACATTGAAGCCAAAGCTTGGTTAAACCAATGATCGCTTAATCCAATGATCGGTTAATCCAAACAAATTTCTAGGGTCCCTTGAAGTTTGGATTAACGGGGCTATACTGTAGTCTGATGGTTGTGCTCTTCTGCCATTTAAAACAAAAGATAAATAGACTGTCTGCTTTCTTTAAGAAACCTTATACAGTATAGCCCCATTAAACCAAACTTGGAGGGACCCTAGAAATGTGTTTCGATTAACCGATCATTGGTTTAACCGAGCTGTGGCTTTGACTTTGACTTTGAGTAAGCGTGTATTGCACATGTAATATACAATGTCTGTGGACACTGATTATTGTTTTTTATGTACATACAGTTTAACCCCATTAAACCAAGCTCAGTTAAACCAATGGTAGTATTTTGCCGGGCCGCCGAAAAAAGTTTGGATTAACCGATCGTTTGGTTAAATCAAGGTTGGTTTAACGGAGTTGTACTGTAATTAAATTTAAATATATAAAAGTGATTTTCACCTCAAATCTGTTATTTCCGTGCAGCCAACATATTGCAAAAATCTTAAATATCTTTTTTTTTGTAACATTTAATAGATCCTAAACTTCTCAAATATATATAGGTTTGCGGGAGATCGGCGGATTCGAATCCATGGGTTCGTGGGGTCGAACCCTGGTCAAGTCAAACCGATGACTTAAAAATTGATACTTGTCGCTTCCCAGCTTGCCGTTTGGCATTAATAGGATAGGGCAAGGAGTGGGTAGCTCAATGTCAGGAAATGTGACTAAGTGGGATATTGGATAATGGTGCTGATGACCTGATTTCCCAATGGGGCAGCACCTAAAGTGACCATGAGTATGCACTGTCACAAGTCGGTACCCGTCCTGATATGACATTAGATGTTGCCAAGATGTAAAACTCCAACAACCAACCAACTTACGGTTGCATAGTGTGAGGGTTCCTTTAAAGCCTAAATATATTAATCTGCTTGCTATAATCAACCATAATTTAGTTTAAGTAACGGTTATTAGAAAAGATTAACTTTGGATACATTTGACGTGCAAAGATGCTAATAATATTATAATTTTGGCATGCACGTAGACATTCTGACATCATAGGCTTCTGTGATGTCTATAACAGGAATTATTCAATAGGCATAGCATGGCATTTTATAGATCAACACATGTTTAATTAGATAAAAGATTCACCCGGTACTTGTGTAGTACACAGGTGAAGGACACCGTAGTCTAAATACGGGCGAAAATAGCTTTAGTATGGGACATGAACTAGAAACTGTGGGTCCAGGATCAAGTGGCTACATATATCAGCACAGAGTTGGTGAAATGGGAGAGAATGCAAAAAGACAAGATGGCGGCCACAGAACGCCGTCGATTTCACTTTTAAATCTTATTAAACTAGATGTTTTATTATATTTTTCAACTCAAAGGTAGCGGGTAAATATGAAGACGTACATAAAGAATATATTGTGATTCTTAAATTAAGAATTTACCAGCTCAGTTAATTAACCCAGCATGTCGAAATTCTTCGCCAGCTTTTCTAATGGGTTGGTTTTCACCCCTGGACTGGAAGTATGGGGTAAATCTTTTATCTAATTTTTAATATGTGTGCCAGTATTTCAGTTGGACATACATCAAATTTAGGTGGTAGATCTTGGTTGAAATGTGATGCTTTCATATAGAGTGTGAATAGAGGTTATGCATCTTCAAAGTTGAATAACCTGTTGAAAACATTATAAGGTAAAACTTCTCTAAATTGACCAACCATCGGTCTGACCTTAAAGCTGCATAATCGGATGAAATATCAAATTTTCAAAACCAAACCAGTTATCTAGTTTTGATTTTACATATCTAACTTAGATGCTGATGCACTTATTAAGCATTTGTTTCTGCATATAAGGCAATACTGAGTCAATTTAACAGAACATGTTACTGCAGAAGACTATGGTGTCAGAGGTTTGACAAGCTTGCCAAAACTAATTTTCCATGTTTGCCCTCAAAATATCTCAAATGTTTACCATTTAAAATAAAAGTAACTTTGAACTAATGTAAAGTAGTTACAAGTGATCGATCTAATATATTTATCTCAGAAAAAATACAGAAATTCAAAACCATCGGACGATGCAACTTTAATTGGAGGGTCATTGTATTTATAGATTTTATCTGCATCGTAATCGACAAAGCATTATTCATGAAAAATGCGGTTTATAGGAAATGTGCAGAGCACGAGCGATATATTTTAATTTTACTTTTCTGTTGAGTCCTATTCCTACCTTGATCTTGTGAGCTTTTAACTTAAAAAATGTCTCTCGACACATAGTTGATTGTGTGCTTTTACATTCCGTTAAAAGCGATGGCCAGATAATAATATGACAGAATAAGATTTGAACATTTCTTGCCATGATTATGGCTTTTTCTGCTGAAATGGCATTATGCAGTCACCACTAATTAATTAACTAATCACGTACTAATCTGAGGAATTAATATTAGACATGTGCGCAATGGGCAAACTAACTTACTGTTCGACAGTCCAGTGTGCACAAAACACAGTATATGACTCACTATTCTTTGGCATGAAGGGCTTGGTGACTGACATATATGTCAAACGGTTGGCAGGGTTCAATGCAAAGTGAATGGCTGCAAGGTGGAATGGCATTTCTGAAGCAAAACGCTCTCAAGGATCTCCTTGTTGACTTCCCCGCGGGCAAATGGTCACCCAAGCATCAGGCGAATACATTTCTAACTGAAAGCATTGTGCCTGATTGTGTTTGGAATGAGGTGGGAGATTTTGTAAAGGTGGGGGGAGAGGGGTATGATTGGTTGGTTGTTGGAGTTTTACATTCTCGCAACATCTAAGGTCACATCAGGACCGGTACCGACTTGTGATAGTGCGTACTCATGACAACTTTATAGTGCTGCCCCACTGGGACACTGGAAGACCAGGCCACCAGCACCATGACCTGATATCCTACTCATTCACATGATTCTGACACCGAACCAACCAGTCCTGCCCTATCCTAATATTATATAATGCCGAATGCCAGGATAGGAAGCGGCAAGTATCAATTGTGTAAGTCACTCGACTGGGAATTGAACTCCTGACCTTCCGCACGGGAGGCCTGCGCTATACCGATTCGGGCACCGCACCCAGTGTAAGAGGGGTGATGTAGATCAAATGCCTCAACTGGGAGTGTAATAGTGATAGTAATATATGAAATAGTTCAGCAGCAAACACAAGTTTAGTTGTTTTCTGCCAAATATAATTTCTTCTCATACTTTCCAGTTAAAGTCTATCACTTGCTATCCGGACCGCACTTCGTCCACACCTCTCTCTATCTCCTCTCCGCTGGCCTTGCTCCTCCTTGATATGCCTAAAAAGAGTTCCAGGAGGGGAAGCCTGCCAGCATTTCATTTTCTATTCTTACTCTGTCCGTGTCTTTGGCTCACCGGCTGGTCACCATAGAGCAAATAGACACGGTCCTTTGACTCAACTCTCCTGCACATTCCTCACCCTGACCATGGGAGTTGTGTGTTTGGGTGGGGCCCTTTACCTTTACGTTTCTCTCGCTTTGTTCTCGTTGCTGGAACCACCGCTTGGCCCATCTTTACCCGCCCTTCCTCGAAACCATTGCTGCTGTCTGCTGGATACAAGTGCTGTGCTAACGCCAGACCAGAGTGATTTTGGAACGCCCCAATGACTCGTTTAATCGTTGTAAAGACATCCCCCAGCTTCTACAACCATCCCACCAGAACATTATTCTTCAACCAAAGATTGGGCCGATTTATCAGAGTCTCTCTAAAATGTTATAGTTCTGCAACCGGTAACCATCATAAGGTTACAAACAACCCAGAAGTCAAGCCAGTTAAAGTCTATCAATTTCATTTGGGTATCAATTAACCTAGTTGTGATTGTACCCACAATCTCCTCACACCTTTGCCTTATGCACTACAACACCATTCCGTTCTCTCCAGGGGCCAAATGTATGAGGGCGGGTTAGGGCTCGTAACCCACACGTCGTGCGGATTTCCCGGGTTAGTGGCCAAACTGTCAATGTATGAGGGCGGGTTAGGCAAACACCTCGGGAGTTAAGGTCGAGTTCACTAACCCCAACTTGAGCCAGGGATAATGTGCAGGTTAGGGACCGATTCGGGCCAAATCTATTCAATGCGACCATATTTAACAGAATTACATACTCAAATCGTGAAATTTCATTAAATTAACCCTAAATTCGAAGCGTTATTAAGGCTACTGCAGCATTGGCGGCGATATTAATAGTTATATTTTCGAATCGACGAACGTACAGTAAACAAACCGCCGGCGCCGCCAGTATGGAACGCGACGTCGATGCGGCGGTTGCGGCGATTTGTTTACATTACATTCGTCGATTCGAAAATATAACTATTAATATCGCCGCCAATGCGGCGGTAGCCTTAATAACGCTTCGAATTTAGGGTTAATTTAATGAAATTTCACGATTTGAGTATGTAATTCTGTTAAATATGGTCGCATTTAATATATTTGAGCCTAATATATGGCTACAAAGGCAGAGGGATTTCCCAAATCTATAAATAACTGAAACGTTAGCTAACCCATGCGCGCTTTGGACTAATACATCCCCCATGACACATATATTAACGCCGACAATAGATACCCCGCCGGCCGCCCTTAACTCCGCAGCCGATAAATTGTGGCTCTTACATTTGGCCCCTGATTCCCCAGCAGAGAGAGAGAGGGAACGCTTCTCCTACCGATATTCATATGTTTCAAATTAAACATAGAGTATCCCCCCCACCCCCACCCCCCCAGACGCACAGACCAACCCTCTGCGCGCACTCTCCTCCAGGGGCGATGCTGGCGCATTGCGCATGCGCATTCTAACACGCCCTAATCGCGTGCACATGTCACGTGGTGCGAGTCACGTGGCCTGTGTGACGCGTGGCGGCGCGCCGACTCAGATAGGCGCTATTTTAATATCTTAGCTGCCCGCCTTGTTGTTTTGTTACACGCCACCACCCGGCGGCGTTTTGAAGCAATCCATGCCTCCAGTGTGATTTGTGTGATTGTTTGTTTGTTGGGGTTTTATGTGCTAGCAACTTATATGGTTGGTTGGTTGGTTGTTTTATGTCCTGACATTTAAGGTTATATCAGGATGGGTACCAACTCGTGACAGTGCGCACTCATGGTGACGTTATAGTGCTGCCCCACTGGGAGACCAGGATGTTGGCACCATGACCCAATATCCCATTCAGTCGGGTTATCCTGAGACTTAGCTAACCACTCCTTGCCCTATCAATGATAGTAATGCTGAGAGTCAGGGTAGGTAGCGATACCTATCAATTTGTGTAATTTGTTTTAGTTTGTCCTCGCATCAAGACTGATATCGATGTGTAACGGCGTGCAGTCATTGTGAGTTAATAGTGCTGCCACGCTAGAAGACCATGACCTGATATCCCTCTCAGTCACAGTACCTAGATACTGAGCAAAAAAGGTGGGCCCTAGTATAGCAATGCCGAATACCAAGCTAGGTAGTGAGAAGTATCAATTTTGTAAGCCACTGATTTGACTCGGCCAGTGTTTGAAACCTTAAAGTTGCATAGCACGATGAAAACATCAAATTTTCAAAAAATAGCAAAAACTCAAAAGCATCGGACTATGCAACTTTAATCTCCCACACTGGATTTTTGTTTGTTTGTTGTTATTTTACATCCTAGCAACATCTAAGGTCATGTCAGGATGTGTACCGACTTGTGACAGTACTCACTCATGGCAACATTATAGTGCTGCCCCACTGGAAGACCAGGCCACCAGCACCATGACCTGATATCCCACTCAGTCACATTATCCTGACACTGAGCCAACCACTCCTTGCCTTATCCTAATAATGCCGAGCACCAGGCTAGGGATCGACAAGTATCAATTTTTAGGTCATTGGTTTGACTTGACCAGGGTTCAAAGACACGACCCCACGATCTACCAACATGGGAGATGGACGCTCTAACTCATTCGGTCATCCCGTCTGGTAGCCAGTGATCTCTCATTGATTTGGGCACCCCACCAAGGGAACTCCAAAGTGATGAGAGGATGGTTGTGCGACTCCCCAATGCACAGGGGGGTGAGTCTGTCAAAAGATGTTGACATGTAGGTCGTGGGGGTAAGTGTGTATGGAGATGAGTGTGATGAGAGATGAGGAACTATAAGTTTAAGTGCTGTGTTGTGGTGTGTTGGTGTGTGTGTGTGTGGAAATGAGTGTGTGTTAATAGTAATGGTAATATATGAAGAATTGTAAGTGGTGTCTGAATGTGGCTATGTGCGTGTGTGTGGGGGTATGTGTGTGTGTGTGGGTTGGGGTGCGTGTGCCTGTGGGTGTGGTGGGAGCGTATGTGTGGGTATGGGTGTGGGTGTGCGTGTGTGTGCGTGTGGGTGTGCGTGTGGGTGTGAGTGCGTGTGGGTATGTTGGAGTGTGGGTGTGTGGGTGTGTGGGTGTGTGGGGTGGGATGTGTGTGGGTGTGGATGTGGGTGTGCGGGTGGATGTGGGTGGGTGTGGGTGTGGGTGTGGGTGTGAGTGTTGGCGTCGGTGGGGGGTATGAGTGTGATTGTGGATGCGGGAGTGTGTATCTGTGTGAGTGTGGCTGTGAGTGTAGGTGTGATTGTGGGCGTGGGTGAGGGTGCGGGAGTGTGTATGTGTGTGGGTGTGGGTGTGGGCGTAGGTGTGGGTGTAGGTGTAGGTATGGGTGTGGGTGTGCGGGTGTGGGTGTGGGTGTGGGAGTGTGTATGTGTGTGGTGTGGGTGTCATTGTGGGGGTGCGGGTTGAGAGTGTATGCATGTGGGGATGTGTGTGTTAGTGTGAGTGTGGGGGTGTTTGTGTGAGTGTGTGTGTGTGGCTGTGTGGTGTTGGTGTGGGAGTGTGAGTGGGAGTGTGTATGTGTGGATGTGGGGTGGGGGGAGTGTGTGTATGTGTGGGTGTGGGTGTGGGTGTGGGTGTGGGTGTGCGTGTGGGTGTGGGTGTGGGTGTGAGCGTTGCAGATATAATTTATAAGCTATTGGGGGTGCTCTAGCTGGAGTTGGAAGTGTGGGGAGTGGGTCATGTTAACTGAAGTTCTACTAATACTACACCACTGCCAATTATTTGTTGGAGTGCTGCGACCACCTTTAGACCCTCCACAACGTCCGTTACCTAAACACCCGCCAGTAAAAGCTATACTCGGCCGTTGTAGAACTAATGCTACTACTTTTACTACTGGTGCCCGGATGTGGAGTGGCTGTTGCAATGCGTTGTCCTGGTTCTTTTGTCCCTCCCCCCCCCCCACCTTTCTATTTGCTTGGTGTTGTTATTTAGTTTGTCCACCCACCCACCCACCCACACGCAGCCCCCAATAGGGTGCTTTTGTTATTGTTTCCCTTTCTTTTAAATCTTTTTAAAAATCTATATATTTTTGTAATCTTTTTTAAAATTATCTTTGCGCCGGTTTTAGTTCTGCCTCTCCACCCCCCCGCCCCCCAACGGGAACATTGTGAACTAACTGGCTGCTGGTGTGAATGGGCACCCTGTTGATCCCCCCGGTCGTTACCATGGTTACTGGGCACACAATGTAGCAACGTAACCGGCGTGGGATCATTGTTTCATTGTTTAGGTCGGGGTGTGATTTAGGTGAGGGAGCCAGCCGCTAACAACCAGCATATCGCCCTGCACCTCTTATCTCCCTCCCTCACTCGCTCCATACCTCACTCTCTCACTCATCTACACTGCAGACAGTATGCATGACTTTTTACTAAAGTAAAACGGGACAACATTTGAGCCTTTTTGAGGGCAGCTGGACTGTACCACCTCATATAGTTTACTAAATAAATTCTATCAATTATTAATAAAACTTTTCTTTTTCTATGGGAATTTGTTTCCCTTGACCACAAATATATGATTCTGAGCTTTCTAATTTAATGAGATTGTCTGCTTTTACATGTAAAAGTGATGGTTTGAACAAAAAACAAACATTTCTCGCCGTGAATATAGGCTATGCTGCCGACACGGCGCAAAACAACCACCCATCAATCAATCAAACCCTCACTCCATCACTCCCTCCACCTCCAATAGGACTGGATAGACCAGGGGTAACAGTGTCCGGCTTCCATAATCTGCTCGATCCTCTGCTCGAGCTCGTCAGGGGTACGTTGCATACTCCGATGGTTTTGAGTTTCTGTCATTTTCTGAGATAAATATATTATGTTATTAGTTATAATCTACCTTACTTTAGTTTGAAGCAACTTTCATGTTAAATGGCTAACTTTGGAGATAATTGAAGACGTTGCTTCTGGTTGGTTGCTTGTTGTTTTACGTCCTAGCAATGTCTAATGTCATATCAAGATGGGTACCGACTTCTGACAGTGCACATTCATGGCGACTTTATAGTCATGCCCCACTGGGAAATCGGGCTGCTGGCACCATGACCCGACATCCCACTCAGTCACATTATCCTGACACTAGGCTAATCAATCCTTGCCCTATCATATTAATGTTGAGCATCAGGATATGACGTGACAAGTATGAATTTTAAAAGTCAAGGGTTTGACTCGACCAGGAACCGAACTCCCGACCTTCCGCACGCGAGACCTGCGCTCTACCGATTAAGCCTCCGCGCCCAGTAAACACAATCACATGAAAGCATCATATTTCCAAAACCAGAATGCTTACCTATAATTTAACCCAATCCATATAACTTAGATACTGGTGCATTCAGTAGTCATTTCTATTCTGGAGTTTGGGGTCCTATAAACATCTCAGGTCATACCAGGACACAGTCTCATTCGCTTGACTCGGCTGGGATTCGAACTCCAGACCTTCCTCTCTGGAAGCCTGGGCTCTCCTGATCCGGATACTTCGTCCGATGTTGAAGCCCATGATATCACTATCACAGCATTTTTAAATACATGCCACCATTAATTAATTATACATGGTTCCACTTCAAATATCTCAAAAGTTAGCTATTTTGAAATAAAAGTTACATCGAGGTGTTTGTTGTTTTTGGGGAGTTTTCAGTCGCATTGGTGCGCTGAAGGCTGCACATCTGCAGCACTGAATGGGCACCGCTGAAAGCAGGCCCATGTGGTCAGGAGTTGGCTTCTGATGGGTAGTGATAGAGGAATTTGGGGGGGGGGGGGGAGGTAGGGGGAGGGGGGAGGAAGGAAAAAGGCAGCCTAAGGAGCCCAACCACAGTCCTCTGAGAGGGCCGGGGGAGGCTGGGAGGTTGGTATAGCTTTACGCCCCAGTAAGACCCTAGGCCATACCAGGACGTGCACCAACTTGTGACAGCGTGCACTCATGGTGACTTTATAGTGCTGCCTCACTTGGAAATCAGGCCGCCGGCACCATGACCTGATGTCCCACACTGCCACATTATCCTGACACTGTGTGCCCAGTCCCTGTCCTGATCTCATAATGCCAAGCGCCAAGTAGCAACAGGTACCTATTTTATAAGTCATTGGTTTGACTCGACCAGGATCCAAACTTCAGTCCCTCCAGATTCACTGGTATGCACAGTAAGTCCGGCCACGGCCAGAGGAAGAAGTGAAGTTAGGATGGAATTAGTTAGGCAGTCGGTGGGGTTTACATCGAAGTGAAGTCAGATAGATTGTAAAATCCATCACAATATATTTAGCAAAAAATGAGAGAAACTCAAAGGCATCAAACTCTGCAAATTTACCCGTGTAGTTCTTAATGCAGTAAATCGGTCCCAAGGTCGGTCGATTTAGATAGGTTTTTACTGTATAACTAAATCGACCCACCTTGGGTAAAACCTCTCTAAATCGACCGACCTTCGGTTCGATTTTTATTTTTATTTTTTTTGGTCCATTAGTTGTTTAAGCAGGGGAAATTTCAGTCATAGACGACTGGTATTCCTCATTCCACTGCTGGTCGATAGAAAGCCTGAGCCTAAACTTTTACTGACCCACAGGATTTTTAACCTCCCACACCACATAGACATGGTATGAGAGCAACCGGCCTTTGATGACGCTGTAAGTTATACACAGAGGTGGAAATCCAAATTGGCAGAGCTGGGGGCAGGGGGAATCGAACCTCAGACCCTCAGATTTTAAGTGATCCATTTAGAGAGGTGGTCGGTTAAGAGAGGTAGAATATGGTTACAATGGTATTGTTGGGACCCAATTAAAGCGATCGATATAGGGTAGTGGTCGATCTGTGTAGGTGGTCGGTTAAAGAGGTTTTACTGTACAAACCTTGCGAGTTTTGAGTGCGCCAAGTGCCCTTTTTGATTCTACCTAGACTGAATATATATTTTTATTTTATCTGAATACATTATTATTACCTGCTTAGTTTAACATATATATATATATATATATATATATAATAGTATTGTACGCAATCCATCGGTAGCTTTAGGTTCGATCCGTGCGTGCGCATGCATGTACGTTGAGTGCGGGTGGATGTCTGTGTGTGAGTGTGCGTGTGTGTTTACGTGTGTGTGTCGTATTCATGCGCAATGCATTTCAACCAGCACGGGAACAAAAGATCTATGTGTGTGTGTGTTGGGGCGGGTGGGGGTGGAGGGGGGGGGGGAGTAAGGGTGGGGGTGGGGGGCAAAGCTTATCTAAGGTTAATGCGCGCCAAGCAGAGATACCGACTAGTTGTTACTTAGTTACGTACTAGCTTTGTGGCAGTTAATGTTTTTTTGGTCGTTGTCGTGGCCATCGCCAATCTGGATTTTATCTTACAAGAATAGCAGATTAAAGGTCGGTATTGTTGGTTGGTTTGTTGGTTGTTGGGAGTGTTATGCCCTGGTTACATCTAAGGTCATATCAGGATGGGTACCGACTTGGTACAGTGCCCACTCGCGGTGACTTTATAGTGCTGCCCCACTGGGAGACCAGGTCACTTGTACCATGATCTGATATCCCACTCAGTCATATTATGCTGACACTGTGGAAACCAGTCCTTGCCATATCCTATTAATGCGAGTGTCAGGCTAGGAGACGAAAAGTATCAATTTTATAAGTCACTGGTTTGACTCGACAGGGAACCGAACTCCCAATCTTTCGCATGCGAGGTCTGCGCTCTACCGATTCGGGCACCCTACCCGGTCGGTATTGTTCAATTCAGTTAAAGATAATGAGAAGATGAGCATGTTTGTGTTCACGTTCATAGTGCGCATGCCTGGTGGATGAGACAGACGAGCTGGTATTGCGCTCCTCAGAATGCTGTGTTGTGTGTGCACACAGTCCCGAACCAGCGCAGTGGCGCCGCCAAGCGGATGAAGCCGGAACTGCTGAGTCACTATCTTAAAGCTGGATAATCCGATGAGAGCATCAACTTGTCAAAACCAAGACAATAGACGTGATCATGGTTCTGACTGCGCATGCGCTGAAAACGGCCTTGGCAGCAAAGCACATGCGAATGGCCATTGAGTTTGTCGATACGCATAGGGAAAAACTTAGATTTTATTCAAAATGAATAGAAATACATAACAATTTGGCATAAACATGTATACACAGATGCAATATAATGATCTGATGAATATAGCTAAGACAAAACTAGCCATAGTTAAACATTTTGAGCTAAGAAACATGCAATTCCATACAAAACAATCATTGATATCCACATCGCCATTATTAATTCTTCTTCTAAATATTAAAATGCCAAATGTGTAAACATACACTTGTTTCAGAGAAATATATAACCAATATCCGATTAACCCTACTAATTTTCTAGTTCTACATATATCATTAACCATAGGATATAAATAAAAACATTAATAAAATAAGTAAACTGACTCTGGCTATGACTCTAACACTAATCTGAGTGCCCAGATTTGTCTAAATCTAAATGCACATGGCATAAGATTTGCATATTATATTGATGTAAATGTAATGCTGGATAAAAGATTAATATGTTAATTTATTATATATATATGTTTAGTTGGTATTCTATGTTTCAAACAAGAGCTGAGATGAGCTGAAACTAGCACATTTCATAGCTGCTCCCAGTGTATTAGTATGTTTTGCTCTGACGCATCCCACAATGCACCACGCCGCTGGAACCGTGATGTAGTCTATTATCTAGAATTGATTCTACATATCCAACTTAGACACTGGAGCGCTTGTTGTTGAAGATGTATACTGCCTATCATGGATAAGCCTGAATAGGCTTGTTTTCACCATTAGACAGTTTTTCGATAGAAAGCCCGAGCCTACACTTTTACCGACCCAAGGGATTTTTAACCTCCGACACCACATAGACATGGTATGAGAGCAACTGGCCTTTGATGACGCTGTAATTTATACACAGCAGTGGAAATCCAAATTGGCAGAGATGGGGGCACGGGGAATCGAACCACCGGCCTTCAGATTAGGAGTCCGACCTAGAAAAAAGTCAGACACTCTAACCACTCCGCCACAGAGAACACCACCGAGGCTTATTAAACATCTGTCACCACACAGAAGGGAATACTGAGGTAATTGGATAGAAGCTGTACAGTGTTACTGCAGAACCCTATGGTTTAATTAATTTACTATGTTTCCACTTTAAATAGAAGTTATCTCAAAGCAAAGTAAGGGAGATTACAATGATGAACCTAATATTTTTGTCTTAGAAAATGACTGAATCTCAAAACGATCAGATTATGCAACTCTAGAGTTGCTCGGTGTTACCAGGTTACCCTACAAATACAATGTAGATAGTGTTGACCTCATTAAAGCAGACGGGGTGGCCGAATGAGTTAGAGCGTCCGTTTCCCTTGGTGGTAGATCGTGGGGTCGTGGGTTCGAACCCTGGTCGAGTCAAACCAATGACTTAAAAATTGATACTTGTTGCTTCCTAGCCTGGCGTTCGGCATTATTAGGACAGGGCAAGGACTGGTGTGCTCAGTGTCAGGATAATGTGACTGAGTGGGATACCAGGTCATGGTGCCGGCGGCCTGGTTTCCCAGTAGCACAGCAATTATAAAGTTGCCATGAGTGCGCACTGTCACAAGTCGGTACTCGTCCTGATATGACCTTAGATGTTGCTAGGAGGTAAAACTACAACAAACAAACATTAAACATGTGTTCTTGCTGCAGAGCACTAGCAGGTCAGGTTAGTGAAAACGGTTACTGCTGACTTCCCTGGTGGAAGAATTTTAATGTGCACGCCAACAGTCATTTTGCATGCTTACAAGTTACAGTCCAGAAATGTCAAAATTAGGCATTTAAAATAAAAGTTACCCCAACAAACAAACATCTGACACAGAAGGGTCCCAGCAGCAGGGACACGCCCCAACTACCACTACCACTACCACACATTAACACAAATACGAATACAAACATAAACACACAAAAGTCACACCAGATAAGGTGGCTGACTGAGTTGAGCGTCCATCTCCCACTATGGTAGATCGTGGGATTCGAACCCATGCATTCAAACCCTGGTGGAGTCAAACCAATGCCTTAAAAATGTATACTTGTCGCTTTCTAGCCAGGCACTCAGCATTATAATGACAGGGCAACCAACTGGTTTGGCTCAGTGTCAGGATAGTGTGATAGTGTCATTGTGCTGGTGCCCTGGTCTCCCAGTGGGGCAGCATTATAAAGTCGCCATGAGTGCGCACTGTCACAAGTCGGTACCCATCTTGATATTACCTTAGATATTGCAAGTACGCAAAACTCCAACAACCAACCACAAAAGTCACAGAAGACCCTGCAGTGTTTTGTAGTTGGAGAAGACAGTGGCGCGTTCGCATCAGTAGTTCCGATAACACCCACGAGATGGCGCGCGTGTCCGGCCACAGTCCCGACTGACTCTTGGCACTGCAGCAATAAAGAACGGCGCTGATAAATCGGTCGCTGCCACAGTAAGGGACGCAGGCGCAGTCAGTCATGCTATATTAGTAATTACAGCATAGACGCCCCTGGATAATGTAGGTGTGTGGGTGCGTGGGTGTGTGGGCGTGTGGGCGTGTGGGCGTGTGGGCTTGTGTGTGCGGTGTGTGGGTTTGTGGGTTTGTTTGTTGTTGTTTTACGTCCTAGCAACATCTAAGGTCATATCAGGACGGTACCGACTCGTGACAATGCACACTCATGGCGACTTTTATAGTGCTGCCCCAGTGGGACACCAGGCCGCCAGCACCATGACCTGATATCCCAGTCAATCATATTATCCTGACACTGAGCCAATCAGTCCTTGCCCTATCCTAATAATGCCGAGCGCTAGGCTAGGAAGCGACAAGTATCAATTTTTAAGTCATTGGTTTGACTCGACCAGGATTCGAACCCACAATCTCATGGGTTCGGATCTCCCGATCTCCCAAAACAGGAGTCGGACGCTTTACTCATTCGGCCACCCCGTCTGGTCGGGTGTGTGGGTAAGTGGATGTGTGGGCGTGTGGGCGTGTGGATGTGTGGGTGTGTGGGCACGTGGGCGTGTGGGTGTGTGGGCGGTTGCGCGTGTGGGTGCGTGGGTGTGTGGGTATATGGGTATGTGTGTGTGGGTGCGTGCGCGTGTGGGTGCGTTGGCGCGTGGGTGCGTGGGTGCGTGGGTGCGTGGGTGCGTGTGGGTGGGTGGGTGCGTGGATGCGTGGATGCGTGGGGGTGGGGGTGGTGGTGGTTTGTTTGTTGTTTGTTTGTTGTTGTTTTACGTCCTAGCAACATCTAAGGTCATATCAGGACGGGGGTGGTGGTGGTGGGAGTGGATGTGTGGAAGTGTGGGTGTGTGGGTGTTTGTTGTTGTATGTCCTAGCAACATATAAGGTCATATCAGGACGGATATCGACTCATGACAGTGCGCACTCAAGGCGACTTTATAGTGCTGCCCCACTCGGAGACCAGGCCACTGGCACCATGACCCGATATTCTGATAGTGTGCTAACCATTCGTTGTCCTATCCTATTATTAATGCGGATCGCCTGGCTAATTAGCGACAAATGACTAAAGACATGGCCCTAGTACAAAGCTGAAGAGCCACCTAGTGTTGTGGTAATTCTCCATATCTATATGGCGACGACGCAGCGAGAGACCAGTTTGTTTTGAAGGCAATACGGCAGCCATAGGTTCTTTTTTATAGTCTGCCATATATATCCCCACATCCCATTTTACAAATTGCATATTCCAATAGTGTCCATTTTAACCGTATTATGCTGATCGCTATAATCTAATTTACCTTACTTTGAATTAACTGTTATTTTTAAACGGTTACCTTTGGAAATACTTGAATTGAAAATATGTCATATTAATTTCGGTCTGCAGACTGAAATGTTGGATGTAGACTTTGTTTACCCATACCCAGTGATACCCCCGATAACCGATTTAATTTTGTTGTGCGGGAGGGGCGGCGGCTGAGGGGGGGTTCATTAAACAAACAAAACATAATTATTTACCCACTTCCAAGCATACAAACATTAACAATTTAACATAGGAGAACTAAGCTGCAATACATGTTTTATAAGTGCACCAGAACCGAAGCTAGATGGGACCGGGCGCAGTGGCCTAATCGGAAGAACGCGGGCCTCGCGTGCGGAAGGTCTGGAGTTTGATTCCCTGTCGAGTAAAACCAATGACTTTAACATTGATACTTGTCGCTTCCTAGCCTGGCGCTCGACATTAATAGGATAGGGCAAGGACTGGTTAGCTCAGTGTCAGAATAATGGGACTGAGTGGGATATTGGGGAATGGTACCAGCAGCCTGATTTCCTAGTGAGGCAGCACTATAAATTTGCCATGAGTGCGCACTGTCAAAGGTCGGTACCTCTCCTTTTTTCTTGAAGATTGATACTGCCTCTCATGGATAAGTCTGAATCGACTTGTTATACAGTTTGTCGATAGAAAGCCTGAGTCTACACTTTTACTGACCCAAGGGATTTTTAACTTCCCACACCACATAGACATGGTATGAGAGCAACTGGCCTTTGATGTCACTGTAAGTTATACACAGCAGTGGAAATCCAAATTGGCAGAAGTGGGGGCATGGGGAATCGAACCACCGACCCTCAGATTAGGAATCTGACCTAGAAAAAGTCAGACACTCTAACCACTCAGCCGCAGAGAACACCACAATATGTCCTGATATGATCTTAGATGTTGCCTGGACGTAAAAATCCAGCAGACAACGCATATGTCGGTTCAAAACTAAGGCAAAGAAAGTATGCTTTTTGTGTGTATTTTTAATTCTAAAAGCTGTTCCCTTCATCGGACTGTGCAGCTTTAATCACGTGGTACAATCACGCCCCACTTGAGTGTTTTGAGTAAACTTTGTGGCACAGCTGACAGGAATGAGTGATGGTGATTTTAACACCAGGCCGGCTACAAGGTACAAGCTAAATCCTCACAGCAAGGATCGACTGTTTGGTGAAGTGAATGTACATTCAGTTGGTTGGTTGTTGGAGTTTTATGTGCAGGCAACATCTAAGGTCACATCAGTATGGGTACCGACTTGTGCCAGTGCACACTCATGACTTTAAAGTGCTGGCAATGACTTAAATTGATACTCATTGCTTCCTAGCCTGGCTGGCGCTTGGCATTAATAGGATAGGGCGAGCACTGGTTAGCTCAGTGTCAGGATGATGTGACAGAGTGGGATATCGGGTCACGGTTCCGGCAGCCTGATTTTCCAATGGGGCAGCACTATAAAGTACCGATGAGTACGCACTGTCACAAGTCGAGACCTGTCCAGATGTGACCTTAGATTTTGCCAGGACGTAAAACTCCAACAACCAACCAACTGTACACAGGAGGGTGGATGGGTGGGAGGGGGTAGTAGGGTGGGGGGGGGGGGTAGTAGGGTGGGGGGGGGGGTGCAGGGCGCGGGGGACAAGAGTGTTGTTTTGCTTCGAGTGGCAGTTGGTGGACCCGGATCTGCCCGGCAAAGTGCCGGCGAGGGGGGGGGGGGGTGCAGGGTGCGGGGGGGGGGGGGGATCCACGCAGACTTTGTGTAAATATAGGCTTAATGTCTCTGTCCAGGACCCGAGAATCCGATGGCAAGAATGACTTTGTAATGACTTTGTGATTATAATAGATATATATATATATAATATATAATATATATAATATAATAATATACATAATATATAATATACATAATATACATAATACATATATAATATATATAATACATATAATACATATAATATATATATAATATATAATATATATATAATATATAATATACATAATATATATATACATAATATATTCTCGGGCACAAGTGAGAGTGTAGCGTCCAGGATAGAGGCGTGCCAGAGGTGGAGCCACCGGTCACGTGGTTGGAGGGGGGGGGCATACATCAAGTAAACCACCCCATCAGTATTAGGGTAGGAAATAAACATATTATACATCACATATAATATATATAATATTTATAATATAAATAATACATATAATATATATATATTATATAATATATATATATACAAATTCACTCGAAATAAAAAATAATATACATAATATATATATAATGTGCAACAAGTATAATCTATTATATTGTACATGTCATGCTACCTATTATATATTATATAATATGTAGTATATAATATATGATGTGTTTGTTTGTTCACCAACCCCCAGCAAAAGAGGTAAACATCGGCTATGGGAGCGATAAAAGGAAAGTTTGTTTCATTTAACGACACCTCTAGAGTACATTGATTGTTATCATTGGCTATTGGACGTCGAATATATGGTCAGTGCTCTTTCTGATAACCAGCAAATCCACTCTATGGAAGATCTTTTGATCAAAAAGAATCTCCGGTGGGTGGACTGGACACCTCATGAGGATGTCATCAGACAGGCTACCAAAGCAGATCCTCTATTCTCAACTGTCTTCTGGTTACAGAAAGAGAGGGTGCCCTCGTCCCCGGTTCAAGGATACCATCAAGAGAAACCTGAAGCTGAGAGACATTAAGACCGACTCATGGACATCACTCTCACAGCAGAGAGCTAAATGGAGAACGGCAGTCGAGTACTGAAAGCAGTCTTTGTCGCATCGCGACCGACAGCATGATGATGATATATGATCGTACCAAGATGGTTAATTCCCTGCGTTAATTTATATTACTAATAATACTATAATCAATTATACTTTATATATATATATACACATCCAGTTATTCCACGCCAACCCCACACCCACACGCACACCCACACCCACACCCACACGAACACACACCCACCCACACCCATACACCCACTCCCACACCCCCACCCCCACACGAACACCCACCCACGCACCCACACCCATACACCCACCCCCACCCCAACCCAAGCCCCACACCCACACCAGACAGTGCCCGAGGTGCTCACAACCTCGACAACGCAGGCCCTGCTTCCAGTCGCCATTCAAAAAGCCCTGACTCCGGAGTCCAGATGCGGAGGCATTGAGTAGCTTGGGGCGATCATTAATTAACCGCGGGTCTCTGCAGCTCTGGGTTAGGGTGGGGAGGTGGAGGTGGTTTATGTCCTCATTAAGGGGGTGACCGCTACATTGGAGACAAATCGGACGAGACTGGGCTCATTGATCACGTGGTCGGGCGTCGTTACTTACAGCAGGCTTTCTCTGATTAATGATGCACTCTGCGCATGCGTAACGGAAGTGATTGAGCGCATGGGCAGCACGCGTTCAGTGCGCGCCCCCTGTCGCCGTGTGTACTCACATAGACTCCTCCCGATCTACCCCCAGACACGCCCACTCTTAGTCCTTACATAGGCACCAACACTCTAATTATAAAAAGGAAAGGGAAATTTGTTTTATTTAACGACACCTCTAGAGCACATCGAGTTTTATCATCGGCTAGTGGGCATTAAAGATATGGTCATTCTGACATATTTCTTTGGAGGAAACCCACTGCCGCCACATAGGCTACTCTTTATGATAAGCAGCAAGCTGTCTTTTATATGCATTTTCCCACAGTGAGGACAGCACTTACCACAGCCTTTGATAAACCAGTTGTGGATCACTGGTTGGAACGGAAAATAGTCCAAACTGCAAATGTGTCCACTGAGCAGGATCGATCGCATGACCCACACCTTCACAGGTGGACACGCTACTGCCTGAGCTACGTCCCGCTCCGTCCTAATTATAAATCATCACAAGAAGAGAATTAATCCACTGAGACTGAGAGAACACCCTGTATATTGGTAGATCGTGGGATTCGAACCAATGGGTTCGAACCCTAGTAGAATCAAACCAATGACTTTAAAATGTATACGTGTCACTTCCTAGCCAGGCTCTTGTCATTATTAGGATAGGGAAAGGACTGGTTGATTCAGTGTTAGGATAATGTGGCTGATGAGTGGGACATGGGGCTGGTGGCGTGATCTCCCAGTGGGGTAGTATTATAAAAATCACCATGAGTGTGCACGGTCACAAGTCAGTATCCATCCTGATATGACCTTAAATGTTGCCAGGATGTGAAACTCCAACAACCAACAACCTACAGAAGGAGGGTTGGGAGGTTTGAAAGCATAGCTCGGGCTGTGAATGGGCGTGTTTTGTGTGTGAGTGTGTTTTTGGTGTGTGACCGAGGGGCGGGAGGGGTGCTGAGTTTGGCTGAGGTGCCCATCAGGTATGTGTCATTAGAAAATGCAATCCAGCAGCCCAGCAGCAGAGTGTATCTAACGTGATGGTCTGAATTTAACTGTACAAAATAAATCGGTGAAAGGTGTCATGTTAAAAGAAGAATTATAAGACACCAGACCAATACCGTCCCTAAGCACATCCTAGACCAACACCGTCCCCTATGCTTGTCTCCGGAAGTGATGTTGCGCATGCGCATCGAGCCCCACCCCCGACAACACCCCCACTCCTACCCCAACCTCTTCCACTCACAAATAAGGGTTTTGATTTGTTATTGCTATGAGTTAACTTTGTGTTACACTTACACTAGTTGATTATTTGTTTGTTTGTGTTGTTGGGGTGTTACGTCCTGGCAACATCTAACGTCATATCAGACCGGGTACCGACTTTTGACAGTGTGCACTTATGCTGACTTTATCATGCTGTCCCACAGGGAGACCAGGACGCTTGCACCATGACCTGATATCCCACTGAGTCACCTTATCCTGACCCTAAGCCAACCATTCCTTGCTCTACATTAATAATGCTGAGTGCCTGGCTAGGTTAATAGGAAGCAAAAACTATCAATTTTCTAAGTCATTGGGTTGACTCGACCGGGAATTGAACTCCCGACCTTCCGGACGGGAGGCACTTTAGCATTGGACAGTTGCTTATAAATAAACAAAAGAGCTGCGTGTGGGAATGGGACTGGGACTGGGACTGGGACTGGGGTTGGAGGCTGGAGGTCAGGGTGGAGGTGGGGGCGGGAGGGGTGGTGGAGGCTAGAAGTGGGGGTGGGGGAGGGGATAGAGGTGGGGGTGGGCGGGGATGATATTCATGAGGTGAAACCCTCAACCCCCGCCGGTGTTGCGACGCGCGTGTGGCGCCATGCCGCGGCCTCATTAGGAACTAATTCATTTAGGGAGTCAACGACTCTGGGCAGCTGTGGAGAACCATGGTGGCGCCCCCTCATTAATCTACGGGCAGGCCCGCAGTGACGGACGGGTGGACACGTCAGAACCCATGTGGGCACCGCAAAGCCCCTGTCACACCTCGCCGGATTGAGCAACGGGCAAAATTGTCTAGTCCGGTGGTGTTCGGGTGGGGCGTGATAAGTTTCAAAATGCATTAAAATGGGCCAAAATGTTGCAATATCAGGTCAAAGGCCGCTGGACGAACGGACATGGAACGGACATGGAACGGACATGGAACGGACATGAAACGGTTATGAAACGGACATGAAACGGACATGAACGGATCGCCAACGGATGCTAAGCAGACTAAACAGACTCAACGCAGACAAGAACCATAGACGTCAATCCGGTGGCATCCGTTCCAAGTTTTGTGCATGTTCAATATTTGTAACGGATTGGGCTGGATATCAACGGATATCAACGGATATGCAATGGATATGCAATGGACACAAACCAGATTTGCTGGATATCAACGGACTTTGTTTTGTTTCTTTCCGTTTCCTCAATCCGGCGAGGTGTGACAGGGGCTTTAGGCCAAATAAAACGAGTCTATTCGCAGAGCTGCTCTGCTCTATGAATTAGCGGAAGAATGGTTATTATTCGCAGAGCTGCATAGGATTTGTTCTCCTACATATATTATAGCAAAATCCTCCATGGAAAATTAATATATGAGTAGCCTACATTATGTTTGAAAAAAAATCCCACGAATGCACAAGTTAATTAAATCTGAATTGTTAAGTCTACTACTAGGTGATGAATATAAAATGGGTCACATTTGTATAACTATAAGTGTTGAACTTTGTAATGTGAGTAACAACAGCATAATGGGAGTAATGATCCCAATGATGTCATTTTATCATGTAAAGCTTATTTACCATTCCGAATTATGTTCAAATGGTGTCCTCGGAAACCTCATGGTTATGTCTGTGACTAAGTGTCGTGACGACCAGCCTTGATCTGGTAGCAGCTCTGTACATTGTCGATGTTGGTTGCAACATGGGCAATCAAACAAGGCAGAGCCGGATACCTATTCAACGGCCGCTGGCGCCACCTGTACTTGAACCTTAACATTAAATATATAGATTGATGTCTACCATGCCTAGCGGGTCTTTTGTAAACTACGCCAAGTAACCACGGAGAGCTGGCGGACGTGCATATGCAAATTAGATATAACGTCAGAAGCCAAAATCTATTACAAAGTTACGAAAACTTGGTGCAGTCGGGACGTTTCGGGCTGGCCAAGCTGCTATATAAAGCATGCAAAACCCAAACTCTGCCACTACCACTTGGCGGCAGACGGCGACGGACCTTTTACTCTGCCATCCCGCCCACCCCACAATAAGAGACCAGAACTATAGGGCTAAAGCATCTCAGGGCCTTCTCTCATTGTACTCAAGCATGTACGATTGCCATTTTTGTTCATTAAAAAAGTCCAAAATATATACCATTTATCCGTGTTTGCGTTGTTCAATTACAGTATTGGTGGCTATAATTCGCAGAGCAGCAGCTCTGTGAAGAGCCAGCGCGATAACAAAAAATGGTGATCGTCCTTTCTAAATATCAATCAGGGTCGGATGAGCAATTTTTATTTTTATTTATCTTTAATTTTTATGTAGACGTATTAATATGTAACCAGACGTGATAGCCGAATGAGTTGAGCGCCTGCCTCCCGTTCTGGTAGGTCGTTGGATTCAAACTCATAGGAGCCCTGGCCAAGTCAAACCAATGACTTAAAGATTGATACAAAAGTTGAATTGTTGCTACCCCGATGCATTTTAAACAGTTAAAATAAAATAGAAATGTAAAAAAATCAAGGGCGGGCCATTTGTCAGACACGGGCGGGGACGATCCCCATTTTTACTTTGATTTGGCCTTAGTTAAAGCTGCATGGTCCGATTAAGCATTACATTGTCCAAACCAAAACAATTATCGAGAATTGATTCTACATATCAAACTTAGATGAAGATGCACCTAGTAAACAT
This sequence comes from Branchipolynoe longqiensis, assembly GCA_030323885.1. Lineage (NCBI taxonomy): Eukaryota > Metazoa > Annelida > Polychaeta > Phyllodocida > Polynoidae > Branchipolynoe > Branchipolynoe longqiensis. Next base: position 22,810,114 of record CM059189.1, on the reverse strand, counting down.
TTGTTGCCACATAGATGGGAATACTGAGGCATATTTATTAGAACCTGTTCCTGTTGAATCCTATATGGTGCAGTTCTTCCTTGGCCGAATCGGTAAAGCGCAGGCCTCGCGTGCGGAAGATCGGGAGTTCGCGAGTTCGGTTCCCCATCGAGTCAAGCCAATGACTTAAAAATGTATACTTATCGCTTCCTAGCCTGGTGCTCGGCATTATTATGATATGCTCGGTGTCAGGATAATGTGACTGAGTGGGATATCGGGTCATGGTGCCGGCGACCTGATTTCCCAGTGGGGCAGCACTATAAAATCGCAATGAGTGCGTACTGTCACAAGTCGGTACTCGTCCTGATATGACCTTAGATGTTGCTAGGACGTAAACCAACAACAAATAATCAAAAAATCTTCCTTATCGCTAGTATATATTACTAGTACTATCAGCTGCACTTTATCAACGTGTTCTAGTCAGTCGGAGAAGGCTTATCAAAGAGGTTGACCTCATAAGTCATAGGGGCACTACTTGATGGAGTAATTAATATGGATGGGTGGGTGGATCACGCTACATTAAACTCAGTAAGTAAGTACCTGACGGGATGGCCGAATGAGTTAGAGTGTCCGTATCCCGTGTTTGTAGACCATTGGATCGTGGCTTCGAACCCTGGTCGAGTCAAACCAATGCCTTAAAAATGTATACTTGTCGCTTTCAAGCCTGGCACTCAGCATTATTAGGATAGGGAAAGGACTGGTTGGTTCATTGTTAGGGTAATGTGACTGAGTGGGATATCAGGCCTGGTCTCCCAGTGGGGCAGCACTATAAAGCCACCATGAGTGTGCACTGTCACAAGTCGGTACTGGTCCTGATATCACCTTAGATGTTGCTAGGACATGAAACAACAAACAAAACAAAAAAATCAGTAAGTATACATTTGTTTCTTGGAGGTACTGACTTATGACCGCGGGCACTCATGGCGACCTTATAGTGCTGCTCCACTGGGAGATTAGGCCGGCGGCACCGTGACTCAATATCCCACTCAGTCATAATATCCTCATACTGAGAAACAAACCAATACCATGACACAATGCCACTCAGTCACATTACCTTGACACTGAACAAGAAAACCTTATCATATTAATGTCGAGTGATATTCTATATAGCGACAAGTATCACTTTTCTAAGTCATTTACTTTGACTCATCTCGGGTTTCGAACCCCCGACCTTCCGCATGGGAAAAACCATCGTTCTTAGTCATACCAATTCGGCCACCTCGTCCGGCGAGTAAGTAAGACAATACCATTGTCATCGAAGTGTATCACTGGAAATACTTTATCTTAATTATTCACTTCCATTGCGTCGCCCCCATGTTGCCACACTGTGAATATCAAATAACAGCACCGCCATGACATAAACCATTTACGAACCGAATCAGGCTTTTGAACCG
>CM059189.1:22757121-22808183 GCA_030323885.1 Branchipolynoe longqiensis | reverse complement strand
CTCCATAACTATGAATTACGAAGAGAACCTACCTGCGGAGTCCATGGCCCAGGTCCAATACTTACCCCCTTACGCAGAAGGCAAGCTGGCCCACGGCACCAATGTAATGGCCCACGGCCCTCCGACTCACCCTTTCTCTCACGAAAGAACACCAAGATTCAATTCAGTGTACGCTTCACCTGGTTTATTGAAACCTCTGCTCTCCGCGGTGTCAGTAGTTGTCTGACCCGCCCCCTGGACTGCCAGATCCCACATCGACTCTATAGGTGTTGTGTGGGGGGGTGGGTCAACCACACGCAGTAGAGGTCAGCCGGCTAGGGTCTGACCGGTGGTGACCCGTGCCGCCACCTAGCGCAGTGTAGTGGAACTGCGCCAGTGGCGTCGTAGTCTCCGCTGCTACCGCGTGATAGTAGAGCTCATGTTCAGACTACTACACTACTTATGTAGATTTGATTGTGCATACCCAACTTAGATACCGATGTACCTATTAAGCAGTTATTGTTACATAGAAGGGAATACTACTAGTACTACTAATACTAGTATTAAGTCAACTTAGTAGAACGTATTACTACTGAAACCTACGCGGGCCAGAGGTTTGACAAAAGCATACCAAAATTAATGGCGCATTTTTACACTTCAAATACATCATAAGTTAGTTGTTTTAAAGCGAAGTTACTTCAAACTAGATTCAGGTAGATTATAATGAAAACCTGCCATAATTTATCTCGGAAAATGATAAAAACTTAAATCCGTCAGTCTATGCAATTTTCAGATGCATAGTCCGATGAAAACATCAAATTTTCAAAACTAAAACAATTATCTAGATTTGATTTTACATATCTAACTTAGATAATGGTGCACTAATATCAAACAATTTTGTCACCACATAGAACAAAATATTGAGGCAATGTAATAGAACATGTTATTGCAGAAGTTTATGGTGTCAGATTTGTGGTGCACTTACCAAAATTAATTTTGCAATTTTGCACTTCAAATATCTATAAAAAGAAGTTAGCTATTTAAAATAAAAGTTACTCGAGCTAAAGTAAGGTACATTGTAATGAAAACCTAATATGATTCATCGCAGAAAAATGACAAAAACTCAAATCCGTCAGACTATGCAATTTTTTAAGTTGCATAGTCCCATAGTTTTGAGTTTCTGTCATATTCTTTGATAAATATATTAGGTTGATAGGTATTTTCTACCTTGCTTTAGTTTGAAGCGACATTCATTTTAAATGGCTAATGTTTTAGATATTTGAAGTTCAAACATTCAAAATTAATTCTGGCAAGCATGTCATAACTCTGACACCATAGGATTCAGCAGTAACATAGTCTATTAAATTTACTCATCATTCCCTTCTATGTCGCAACAAAATACAAAATGCTTAATACATGCATCCTCATCTAAGTTAGATATGTATGATTGAATGTAAGCAATTGTTTTAGGTTGGAAAATTTGATGCCTTATCAGACTATGCAACTTTAAGCAAATAACAAGAGACTGATGTGTACATTGCCATGCGCACAGCGTGCTCTCAGTCTACTTCCGGTGCGAGAGGAGTCGCACGGCTTCCTCTTTTGTGCCTCCCCCTTCCCTTCCCACCCACTCCCTCCTCCCCCTTCCTCCATTACTCAAGGGGCGCGCACGCGCACACGCGGGGCTGTTCCGCGCTTTGGCCGGCTTATCCACAAATCGCACACACACGGCCACGCAGGTCTCACTTCACTAACAACTCCTATCAGCCTCAAAGAACAGCTTGTCTTATTTAACGCCTCTATAGAGTACATTGATTTTCGTATCATTGGCTATTGGGCGTCATTCTGACATATTTCTTTGGAGAAAAGATGCTGGCACCACATAGGCTGCTCTTTCCGATAAGCAGCAAGGGGTCTTTTATATGTACTTTCCGACAGACAGGACAGCACCCACCACAGCATTTGATGAACCAGTTGTGGACCACTGGTTGGAACGGACAATAGCCCAAGCTGCAAATGGGTCCACTGAGCAGGATTGGTAGGATGACCAACACCTTCAGAGGTGGACACTCTACCATCTGGGCTACGTCCCGCTCCCCTATCAGGCTCAGGCCGGATGCTCTTGGTTGCTTGTTGGAGTTTTACATCCTGGTTACATCTAAGGTTATATCAGGACGGGTAGCGATAGGTGACATTGTGCACTCATGGTGACTTTATTGTGCTGCCCCACTGGGAGATCAGGATGCCAGCACCTTGACATAATATCCCACTCAGTCACATTATCCTGAGTTGACGTCCTTCTTCTCCCCTTTTGGTAGATCGTGGGATTCGAACCCATGGGTTTGAACCCCGGTTGAGTCAAACCAATGACTTAACAATTTATAATTGCCGCTTCCTAGCCAGGCACTCTCCATTATTAGGATAAGACAAGGACTGGTTGGCTCAGTGTCAGGATAATGTGACTGAGTGGGATATCCCATTATCAGGTCATGGTGCTTGCAGCATTGTCTCCCAGTGGAGCAGCGCTATAAAGTCACCATGACTGTGTGCTGTTACAAGTCGGTACCCATTCTGATATTACCTTAACTGTTGCCAGGATGTAAAACCCCAACAACCAACCGTCATCCTAAATAATGTAGATCATAACGATGGACCTAAGTATATGTGTCATTTTTTGTAATAGAGAAGTTCAAAAGTATTGTAGTATGCAACTCTACTTTTGTTGTTATTTATTTTCGTGTTATTTAGTGACTAGTAGTATTACTATTACCCTTGCATTGCTAAACCCTACCCCAAACAAGGCACCTGTCACCGTACCCGACATCTGGAAATCCTTATTCGTTGCCATGGCAACCGCCGGCACTCTATTCGTGTTATGCGTGTGTGTGGGTGTTGTGGGAGGGAGGGGGGGGGGGGGGGTCAGGTAGACTAGATCTCCTAGAAACCAACTCCCACGAAACAAAGTCACTCACTGTTTGTTTTTTTGTTGAAAGGCTTGGGTGATAGCTGACGCATTCACGATAGGGGCTGCGGACTGGGAGGGGGGGAGGTAGAGTTAATGGGGGGGGGGGGTAGAAGGAGGACAGATTGGTTGCTTGGTTGTTGGAGTTTTACGTCCTGGCAACATCCAAGGTCATGTCAGGATGTATACTGATTTGTGACAATGCGCATTCATGGCTTTATACTAATGCTGCCCCATTGGGAGACCAGGCCACCACCAAAACCATGACCTGGTATCCCATCATCATCATCATCATCATGCTGTCGGTCGCGATGCGACAAAGACTGCTTTCATTACTTGACTGCCGCTCTTACTTTTGTGCGGTTGTACATTTCATGAAAGCTGCCTGCAAAAGTGTTGAAGTGCTGCTGGCTTTTGCAAGTTACCAGTGGCACTCTCTCGGGGAGCAAATAGAGGTCTCACACTGGCAAGAACATGTCAAGACAGGCGCAAAACTATTTGTCCCTGTGGCTGGTCGGGAGATGTTGGGAGTTCCATACATCAACTGCCCTTGATGCTGCCACAGTGACATGGTTTTCTGTTCAGGGTTTGCTCCCTTAGCCTTCGGTTCTGTCAAGAACCTGTACCACAAGGCAGGGCAGGGGCGTCAAACTCCCTGAGGTATTGCAATACCTGTATCCCACTCAGTCACATTATCCTGACACTGAGCCAACCAGTCCTTGCCCTATCCTAATAATGCCGAGCTCCTGGCGAGGAAGTGACAAGTATCAATTGCTTAAGTCATTGGTTTGACTCGACCAGGGTTCGAACCTATGGGTTCGAATGCCACGATCTACTAAACCAGTTGTAAAGGTTCGCCAGTAGAGATAGTGTATGCTGTTGTTTGTTGCACATGAAGGTGGGAGGAGTGGACTCATTTGCAAAATTGTCGCCTGCTGGGATTTTAATGTAAACCCTCCTCCAGAACCTTTCCGCAGGGGAAGGGTGGGGGAGTGGGGCGTGGGAGGAGGTTATATTAATTTTGTTGCAGGTTTTTTCTTTTCTCATTGCGGCTTGGTGCTAAATGATGCACGGGAAATGAGTGCTCAACTCATTCATCAATCATGGCTGTTTTATATTCATATAATAGATTACAGAGCAAATAGTTTGTTCATTTGGTGGTTTACGTCCTGGCAACAGCAAATGTCATGTAAGAACAGCTACTGACTTCTGACAGTGCTCACTCATGGTGACTTTATACTCATTATTAATTTATAGTGCGGCCCCACAGGGAGAGCACGCCACCGGCACCATGTCCATGACCAGATTATCCACACAGTCATATTATCCTGATACTGAGCTAACCGTGCAATCCATACCTCATCCTAGTAATGCCGAGTGCCAGGCTAGGTACAAACAAGTGTCAATTGTGCATGTCATTGGTTTGAATTGACCCAGAATCAACTAAAACTAGGTGAGATGCTGGGAGCGAGTGTGTTGAGGCAGTGGGGAGGGGGGAGGTGTGTGTGATGGTGAGTTGGCACGAGTCCTATCACTGTATTAGCACCACCACCAGGCATGCTCCTCCCTGAGCTCCTTCATAATCTCTTAGTCTCCCTTTCCTTCCCCCTTCCTCGCTTTTCTGTCCTCCCTCTTCAATCCTCCCTCCTCTCTCCTCTCTCCTCTCTCCTCTCTCCTCTCTCCTCTCTCCTCTCTCCTCTCTCCTCCCCCACTCCTCCTCCTCCCTCCTCCATCCTCTCCCTCTCTCATCTCTTCCTTCTCCCTCCTCTCCCATCCCTCCTCCCTCCTCTCCTTCCTCCCCCTCCTCCTCCCCCTTTCTCCTCTCTCCTCGCTCCCTCCTCCTCCCTTTCCTCCTCCCTCCTCCCTCCCGCCTCCCATCACCTTCTCCTCCCTTCCCCACTCCTCCCCTTCCTTCCCTCCTTTTCCTACCCTCCCCTCCTACCCCGTCCTCTCTCTCCTCTCTACCGCCTCCTCCCTCCGCGCTTTCCCTTCCCCCTCCTCCCTCTCCTCCATCCTCCCTCCTTCCCCGCTCCCTCCACCTCCCTCTCCCCTTCCTCCCTCTCCTCCTCCCACTCTCTTCCACCACCCTCACCCAACACCCCGGCACCCCACCACCCACACCCACGGCTAGCCACACGACCTCCCTCTCCAACATCACTTTCTCCGGGTTCACCTCTGACCAGAGCCTGCAGTCGTTTAGTGTAAACTTGGCTATTACACACTAATCAATACAGTAAGCTACTGACTAAAACCTACAAGCTGCACTCACCACACATACACCCAACACTCCGCTATCTATTCCAGACACCCTCCCCCCGCCAGCACTAGACACGTGAGCTACCTCACTCCTACTGGAGTGTGTGTGTGTCTGTGTGTGTGGGGGGGGGGGGTATTTTGTTTGTTTGTATGCTTTGTAAATTCTGCCTTTATTAATGATTTGATTGAGTGATTGGTGGTTTCTTAACCCGGTGTCGCAGGATAGACCATATTCGCCGCGGACCTTTATTAATGAGTAGTTGGCAGTAATCTCAGAAATTAGGTTACCAATGCGATGAAGGTGTTTTCAGTATTAGTAGCAATGTAAGCATAACTGTCACTCTTTCCATTTCTGGTGTATACCTCATACTCCACTCCTTAGCAATACCATACTCTACTCCCAGTAAAACCTTGCTCTTTTGTATTTTTTTTGTGTTGACTGAATTTCAATATAGTTACCTATTTCTACGTCTATATATATTATAACTGCTTAGCTCAGTATCCGGATAATGTGACTGAGTAGGATATTGGGTCATGGTGCCGGCGGCTTGATCTCCCAGTGGGACAACACTATAAAGTTGCCATGAGTGCACACTGTCACAAGTCGCTACCCGTCCTGATAAGACTATATTTGTTGCTAGGTTGTAAAACCCCAACAACCGACAAATCTCTCGTTGCCTGCATACCAACCCCTCCCTCTCACTCTCTCTCTCTCTCTCTCTCTCTCTCTCTATATATATATATATATATATATATATATATATATATATATAGTTCGTTCACGAAATGAGAAGGACAAACTAGGATTTGATTTGGTTTGATTTTAATCTCTGGCAGGAGAGAAGCAATAAAGGACTGCCATTATTTATATTCACATAATAAATTATATAGGACATATATATATATATATATATATATATATTTATACTGTTACATACCAGAAATATTACGTCAATTCAACAGAGCCTGTCATTCCTGAAGCGAATAGGGTCCAGCATTTCGAGGTGCATCCCAAAAATAATGTTGCATCTTTCAACTACAAATTTCTCCGGGGATAACTCTTTTAAATCCACGTTAGTTAAAGCTGAAATGAAGCAAAATAGAGTGTAGTGACCAAACCTAATAGAGTTATCGAATAATCCTGGCATATACTCAAAACCATAGGACAATTTACCGTTAATACAGTCTAACCCCGTTAAACCAAGCTCGGTTAAACGAAACGATCAGTTAATCCAAATTATCGGTTAAACCAAACAAAATTCTCGGACCCCAGGCCACTTCCGGTATGGTTAAACCAAACTTTCATGTGGTTATAAGGTCATCTGAGACCCCACCAACTTTTTTATATGATAAAAGGTAGCATTTTGCCGGGCCACCAAAAAAAGTTTTAATTAACCGATCGTTTGGTTTAACAGAGCTTGGTTTAACGGGGTTATAATGTATATACATAAAAAACAATAATCAAAGGGTCCACATACATTGTATATTACATTCAAAATGCACCCACGTTTTTGGCAAAGCCAAGTCAAAGTCGAAGCCAAAGCTTGGTTAAACCAATGATTGGTTAATCCAAATTTCTAGGGTACCTTCAAGTTTGGATTAACTGGGTTATACTGTATCACGATCAAATAAATACAACAGACCATAAGACAATAATAAATGCAAGAGTCGTACAACTCACAATGGCTAGCTAAGCTGACAAATACACAATACAATATAATACAACCGGTTTGCAAGATTGTCCTGCCAAGGATGAATAGCTTACAATAAACACCAACACAGCAGAAATAAGACAAGACAAAACGAAATAATACCAAATAGATACAACACACACTGAGGAACAAAACTCCCAAAGCACACAATATGAGACAAAGGTTTCCAACACAATGCAGCACATTCAAAAAGGTTAACAATACACACCACAATAAGACAATAATACCACAATGAAAGACAATGCGCACTAGCTAACATCAACCGGCCTGATATGACCTTACATGTTGCCAGGACGTAAACCCCAACAACAAAACCAACCAACCTAGTATCATAACAAAAACGGGGAATTAAGCAATTATAAACAAAAATAAACAAAACACCATACCAAGGAAATCAAACAAATAAATTGTTTGAAAATAAACATGGTCTAAGAGCCAAAGAAACAAAGCAAAGAGAAACTGTGGGAAAGGCAACAAAAACAACTACAAAAACAACCTGGGCAAAACAACCCTGGACAAAAAAACCCTGAAAATAAAAGCAACCTGAAAAATAAAACCACGCATACACACAAAACACATTCACAAACTCGACCTAGTCCGTGCGCGTGCACGTGCGCGTGCGCGTGCGCGTGGGCACCGGAAGTTGGCCCGGAAGCGCCTAGTCAGGCTGGCGTACCCGAAGCCGACAGTTCGATCCCAGAATGCTTTGTCCCCTCCGCAGGGGGGCGCCACTCGCGAGGCGTCCCGGGTCATTCGCGCATGCGCCGCGGTACTACCACGTGTTTCCTGACTTCCCGGCCATCTGTTTCCCCTCTGCTATCTCTAACACCCCCCCACCCCCCGCCAACACACACACACGCCCTCCACCCTCCCCCCGAAAACCCCAAACCCACCTCACCTCCAACCTCCACCCCTTACTCATGCACCACCTCCCAACAACCAAAGCAAAGACCCACCGACACCCCCACCCCCACCCCCTACACCACCCATCCACACACCCATATATATACATACTCCACGCCCCCTCCCCACCCCTACTCTCACCCCACCCACCCAAACCAACCCCCACCCCCACCGTCCCCCAATCCACACACCCATATATACATACACCACACACCGTCCCCAACCCAACCCAACCTCCTTCCAACACCCAACCCATCACCACAACATACCCCATACAAACTAACCCACACAATCCTCATTACACACACCCAAGCTGACCCTCCCTAACCCAACACAACCCAAACTCCTTCCCTACCCATTAATTTACCCCAACCCCTGCGCAAGCCCAACCCAATCCCCAATATCCCCGAAACCGAGCATAATCCAACCCAATTCAACCCAACCCAATCCTGACCCACACCTCTCACCAATCCGCATCGGACTGCTTTCAGCCATGCCCATTACAGTGCTGCAGATTTGCAGCCTTCAGCGCGCCAACGCGACTGAAAACTCCCCAAAAACAACAACATACACACACTCCAAGGCCCCCCCCCCCCCCCCACAAGCATCCCAAGCCCCCCCCCCCTCCCCGTCCCCCTCGGACTCCCGTCACCTTTTCCACCCTACTCATCCTCCTGTGCCCGCTCCCCCCCCCGCCACCCAGCCCTCCACCTCCACCTCCACCTCCACCCCCACTCCTACCCCACAACCCCCGTCTTCTAGGCATGCGCCACCAGAGCCCACTTCCGGTACCCACTTCGCAGCGTCCCTGGGTCTTTCCTGGCTCACTTCCGGTCACCCCTGACACACATGCGCCGCGAGAGCATGCAGAAACACTCACACACAGACACACACACAGACACACATACACACAAACACACATACACACAGACACACACACCCATATACACAGACACACAGACACACAGACACACAGCCACACAGCCACACAGCCACACAGCCACACAGCCACACATACACAGACACACAGACACACAGACACACAAACACACAGACCCACAGCCACACAGCCACACATACACACATACACACAGACACACATACACACATACACACAGACACACATACACACAGACACACAGGCACACAGACACACAGACACACACGGCCTGTCGGGGCGTGGCCTCTTGGAGCGTGAGCTTCTCTCCCCGAGAATTCGCAGCATGAGATTGGCGACGACGCTCGTCTATCCACTTAAATTTTGTTGTTGATATTTTCGCGAAACAATTTAATTTAAATTTGAGCCCATTTGTGTCGCCACATATCCCCAATACATCCCACAGACCCTCTTCTTTCTCACCCCCCTTACAAAGCTGTTTGTGGGTCATCTATGTGTCTGTAAATATACAAACATTTTTTATTTATTTTATGTGTGTGTTATTTTCGTGGATACATTTAGAGTTGTATCCTCTGATAAAAGCAGCAACTTACCGAAAGCCTGCCACTTAGCTTGGTTTGATTATACATATCCAACTTGGATACTGGTCTATTTATTAAACATTTCATTCCACATATATGGGAATATTAAGTTAATTTAATCAAACAAGAAGCTGCTGAAATCTATGGTGTCAGAATGTTGACAACCACCCAACAATTATTAAAATTACACTTCAATTATCTCATACGTTATCGGTGTATAATAAAAGTTGTTCAAGCTACAGTGAAGGTAGATTATAAAGTTCAACCTAATGTATTCATCTAAAAAAAAAGATAGAACCTCAAAACCATCGGATTACCCAACTTTACATTTTAATTTGGAGCTCATTTTGTAGGTACATATCCTCAATACCTCCAACTGGGCACCCCCTCCACCCGTCCATTTCTCATGAAGCTCAGTCTGTGTCGTTTTTCTGTCTGTAAATATCAAAAGTGCAGGAAGTCAACGTTCAAACAATGAAATAAGAAGAAAGAAACAACGAAAAACAAAAAGAGGCGAAAATATAATTGGCGATTCAGAAAGAAGTATCCAGCAGCGAATGTGGATTGGGGTGCTGTCAGGGGGAGAATGCTGGTTGGGGTGGAGGTGGGGAGAAAGGGTGGGGGGTGGGGTGGGGGTAGGGGTACGCGAAGGGTTGGAGTGGGGTTGGTGATGAGGGGAGTCACTCAGTTCTATTTGCGGAGACGCGAGACAAAGGGGTGTGCGCATACGCATATGTTTATTTTTGTTTCTCGTGACATTTTGTATGTGTGTGTGTGTCCTGTGCGTGTGTCTGTCTCTCTGTATGTGTGTGCGTGTGTGTAAGTGTGTATCTGCAGTCAAAACCTTTGTTTTCTCTTCTTTTTGTATTTGTCTGAGTGAGTCGTTGAGGACTCGGGAAGGTGTTGTTTGTTCCTGACTGCGGAGCGGCTGACACTACTGCCCTGGTTCTGTCTCGACACACTGTGGTTTTACTAAAACTTGTAGTGTTTCTTCCTCCAGGGTGGTTATTATGCGCACACACGCCGGGTGGTGGCGCTGCGGTCAGCTACGACTGCTACTTACTACTTACTGATTGTACTCCCAAGTCCCATGGGCACTTGAAGAAACAAATTACAAAACCACCAAAAAAAAACAATAACAAATAACAAACACGAGCAGAACCTGTCTAAAACAGATCTTATACCCCTGTCACACTTCGACGTAACGAGCCAACGTGAGCCTAACGTGGTCATTTTCCGTCATTACGTTGGGTTACGTCATGATGACGTCAGAATGACGTTAGAATGATGTCGAGCTACGTCACATTACGTCGTGTTACCAAAACGATGGGTTTGGGGTCAAGGTTTTGGACACGTTCAAAACTTTCGACGTAGCTTGAATGTAAGGGTTTACGTTCGCCGTACGTTCTGTTCACGTTCAGTGAACGTCAATGACGTTAAACAGACGTTATTCCAACGCTGCTCACTATGTTCAACTACGTTCCACTACGTTGACCCACATTAAACCGAGTGCAAATGGCCACGTGGCGTAATGGGAGCGTCAGGAGAACGTCAGGAGAACGTCAGGAGAACGTCAGGAGAACATCAGGAGAACGTCAGGAGAACATGCATTCAACATACGTTCAATGTCTCATGACATATCTAACGTCACGTAACGTTCTTTTGGCGATGGAATAACATTCATAATGTTCCATGAGCGTAGTGACGTTGTCCTCTCTCGTTGAATGATGGTATCACTACGCTTTACCGATGTTACGCTCTCATCCACTACGCTGCATCCACGTTCAACTTGTGCCCAAATTTGCATACTACGCCGAGAAGTTCAACGTTCTTCACGTTCTCCCTAGGCTGACGTCATTACATCGTAGTGTGACAGGGCCATAACACCTTAATGTTTTGGTAGATTGTGGGATTTGCACCCATGGGTTCGAACCCTGGGCGAATCAAACCAATAACTTAAACTTTGATACTTGTCTCTTCCTAGCCAGGGCCTCGGCATTATTATGATATGGCAAGGGTTCGAACCCTGGTCGAGTCAAACCTATGACTTAATAATTAATATTTGACTCTTCCTCGCCAGGCTCTTGGAATTATTAGGATATGGCAAGGATTGGTTGGCTCAGTCTCAGGATAATGTGATTGAGTGGGATATTAGGTCATGGTGCTGGTGGCCTGGTCTCCCAGTGGGGCAGCACTATAAAGTCGCCATGAATGTGCATTGTTACAAGTCAGTACCCATTCTGATATGGCCATAGATGTTGTCAGGATGTAAAACTCCAACAACCAACCAACTATATAGTCTTTTGTGTGCTGCCGACCACTGTTTCCAGTTCTAAGGTGAATAAATCCGGAATTTTATTGTTGATATCAGAATGAGGACCGACTTGTGACAGTGCGCACTGATGGCAACTGTATAGTGCTGCCCTACTGTGAGACCAGGTCACAGACACCATTACTCGATATCCCACACAATCACATTATCCTGATACGGTGTTAACCAGTCCTTGTCCTATCTTATCAATGCCAAGTGCCAGGCTAGAAGCGACAAGTATCAATTTTATAAGTCATTATTTTGACTCACCTGGGATTAGACCTCCCGACCTTACGTACCGGAAACCTGTGCTCTACCGATTCGGCCACCGCTTCCGGTTTAAATCCGGAAGCAACTTGGCACTTTCCCCGCAAGGAGCGCTCTTCTCTAAACAAAAATACTTCTATTGCGATTGTAGCCCTGCATCGAACATAGAAGAAAAGTAAGAAGAGATGGTGTATGTATGGGTGAGGGGGGAGGCGGACATGATTTAGGTCGTTACTACAGGGAGCACTCTTCCATAACAATATTTCTATTTTGATAGTAGCCCTGGTTCCAACATAGAAGAGGAGTAACAATAGGTAGTGTGTGGTGTGTGTGTGTGGGGGGGGGGGGGGGGGGGGTCGGAAGTAATTTAGGACAATACTGCAAGTAGCGGTAGTACTAGTAGCTTCCAACATAGAAAATCAGTAAGAATAGATGATGTGTGTGGGGGTGGGGTATGTGATGTAATTTAGGACGTTACCACGGGTAGTGCTCTTCTCTAAAAGTATATATAATTATATATATAGAAAGGATGGATAACGGAGTTGAGCACCCTCTTCATATTTTGCCACTCAGTCATATTATCGTGATGATGAACAAACCAGTCTGTGTCCTATCCTATTAATGTGGAGTGCCAGGCTCGGTAGCGACAAGTATAAATTTCCTACGACACTGAGTAGTTTGACTCAACTGGGATTTGAATCTATAGCCGTGTTCACATATGGGAGTTAAGTCGTCTCACTAATTCGCCTTGTCTAGTTCGGCTCGCATTCGCCGTGTGGACGGGACCCTAAGGTGGATTAGGGCTGAGTCGCCTCAACTAATTCGCTTAAAGTAAACCGCATCGCGAGGTAGTCCAGATGAACCGAACTAGCTTAAGTCGGCCCACCTTGCTTGTGTGGACGGTAGCGGTTTACTTGAAGCGGATTAAGCACGTCACACTATATAATATAATTTGGTCTATGAACTGGCTAGAGGTGCACAGATATTTTTCTCATCATTTATTTTTAGGGTTTCCCTGCCCAGCAGAAGTTTTGACCGTTCCAAAACAATACGATTCAGTCGAAACAGATCTAGGTCAAACCCACACTCTCTCGTGCCAACGTCGACTAAGCGAAACTGGCGCTGGTTAGTATGGACTTGCTCATGCGCAGATATCGATTTCTGCCTTAAACCGCTCCGTGTGTGGACACGACACTAGTTCGCCTCATCTAGTTTGCCTTATCTAGTCCGGCCTAAAGTTGTGGGTGTGAACACGGCTTATGACCTTCCAAACAGGAAGCTAGATAGGACTTGATAGGATGAATGCTAGGTAATGTATATCCATCTACCCCATATAGATATATATATGTGATGTATAAGAGTTATGCGAGTATAAAGGCATGACAGGGAATGTTCCCTATATGATCACCCATATGTTGTGTACTCCTTTATGGGTGATCCCTTTTCACAGTTGGGCCAGGTGGCACCGCCATCCCCAACCATACCAGTGGCGCGAATACTGTCACTCACGCACTGGAATGGGTGGGATTTGAACCCATGGGTTCGAAGCCAGTCGAGCCAAACCACTTATTTAAAAAAATGATAATTATTCATACTTAGGTGCAACGGCATTATTAGGATAGGGCCTGGGTTCGAACCCTGGTCGAGTCAAACCACTTATTTAAAAATTGATACTTATTCATACTTAGGTGCAACGAGTGGTTCCTGGGTTTTCTGTTACATCTTAGAGAGCAATCACCTACTTTGATGACCTAATTAGCTGGGGGCGAGGTTTTTGTCAGAATTTAAACATAGTATCTTCTTTCATTGTCTTACTCGCCTAGATAACCAACCTATATATCCAACATATGTTTACATACTGGTGTAAGGTGGAAGTGGAAAGATCTTTCTAATCACATTTCAAATTACCACAAAACAACCAAGAAATTGGGGTTTGATGTTGAAGTTGCATAGTCCGATGGTTTTAAGCTTTTGTCATTTCCTGAGATAAATATATTAAATTGATTGTTATAATCTACCTTACTTTAGTTTGAAGTATCTTTTATTTTAAATGGCTAACTTTTGAGATATTTTAAGTGTAAACAAGCCAAATTAATGTTGGCAAGCATGCCAATACTCTACGACCTAGTCTTCTGCAGTAAAAGGTTTGATTAAATTGACTCAGTATTCCCATCGATGTGGCAACAAATGCTTAATAATACATGTAACAGTATCTATGCTTGATATGTACAATCAAATCTAGATAATTGTTTTGGTTTTGAAAATGTTATACTTCATCTTACTATGCAGCTGGACCAGACGGGATGGCCGAATGAGTTAGAGCGTCCGTCTAACATGTTGGTAGATCGTGGGGTCGTGGGTTCGAACCCTGGTCGAGTCAAACCAATGACTTAAAAATTGATACTTGTTCCTTCCTAGCCTGGTGCTCGGCATTATTAGGATAGGACAAGGACTGGTTGGCTCAGTGTCAGGATAATGTGACTGGGTGGGATATCAGGTCATGGTGCTGGTGGCCTGGTCTTCCAGTAGGGCAGCCCTATAAAGTCACCATGAGTGCGCACTGTCACAATTCGGTACCCGTCCTGATATGACCTTAGATGTTGCTGGGATGTAAAAACAACAACAAACAAACAAATACTATGCAGCTTTAACAAGTGGACCAGACGGGATGGCCAAATGAGTTAGAGCATCCATCTCCCGTGTTGATAGATCATGTGATCATTGGTTTGACCCCTGGTGGAGTCAAACCGATGACTTAAAAATTGATACTTGTTGCTTCCTAGCCTGGTGGTCGACATTCATAGGAAAGGGCAAGAAGCAGTGTAATGAGGAAGACCAATCGTCTGCGATTGAAATTTCTCCTGCTTAATCAACTAATGTACCCTCCAACAAAATCTAGTTAAATATATAGAATCAAGTCTAGATTGTCTTGGTTTCGGAAAATGAGATCCACCATCGGAATATGCAGCTTTAGCTGTAGTCAGTGCCAGTGAGTCTTCTATTTCTACATCAACTGATATCAGTTGACCGTGGCCAATTACTGAAGCAAATTTGGTAGAACTTAGAAGCGAACTGTAATTTGAAAATTGTCCTTTATGGATAAACATTTTCTTGCCCAACCAATAAAAGCGATGTTTTCAAAGAGCCCAACAACTGTCTGTCCTTATCTTTATGAACAACCTCGTGTGCAGAAGGTCGGGAGTTCGGTTCCCGGTCGAGTCAAACCAATGACTTTAAAATTGATACTTATCAGTTCCTAGCCTGGCACTCGGCATTAATAGGATAGGGCAAGGACTGGTTAGCTCAGTGTCAGGATAATGTGACAGATTGGGATATTGGGTCATTGTACCAGCGGCCTGTGGAACAGCACTATATAGTCACCATGAGTGTGCACTGTCACAAGTCGGTACCCGTCCTGATATGACCTTAGATGTTGCTAGGATGTAAAACAACAACATACAAACTTATGAACAACCCAATGGGGTGGCTGAATGGGGTGAGCATTTGCCTCACGCTTTGGTAGGTCAAACGATTTGAACTGCCAGGTTCGAACCCAGGCTGAGTCAAACCAATGACTTTGATGCATAACCTCAGCAACACGAGAACAGTGAGGGACACCCCCAACAGTCAATGCCTACAATTTGTGCTGGTGGGTCGTTAAACAAAAAAAAACAAAAAAAAGAGAAAAATTAGGAATATCATAATAGGGCTTACACCCAGGAAGGCCAAATTGAATGAGTGGCAACAGTCCTGTCGCATATGCCCAGAAATCGTTAAGTGCACCAAGGTGTCTACACCCCCTCCTCTCACACCCAGTGTCCCACCCCCCTGCTAGATTAAAGCCGGTTCCACCGCCTTCCCCCAGCTCTCCCTGGCACAAACACCTATGCCCATACTTAAACAAATATATTTTATTCATAAAAAAAGCGAGCACGCAGACAAGCACACCTATAATCACGTGTGCTTTTCGACACCTCGAGCAAGCAGTGCGTGGCACAGGTAAGTAGGAACTGGTGCGTGACATCACCTTTCATGGAGAATCCTTCTGACTATAAACTCAGGCCAAACAAATATACCGTTGTTGTTAATACCCCTGTCACACTACAACGTAATGAGTGAACGTGAGCCTAACGTGGTGATATTTCGTCATTACGTTGATGGACGTTGGATTACGTTATGATGACGTCATAATGACGTTAGAGTGATGTCGAGCTACGTCACATTACGTCGTGTAACGTCGATTAACGTCGAGGTTTTGGACATGTTCAAAAGTTTCGACATAGGACGAACGTAAGGGTTTACGTTCACCGTACGTTCTGTTCACGTTCAGCGAACGTCAATGACGTTAAACGGACGTTATTCCAATGCTCCTCACTACGTTCAACTACGTTCCACTACGTTGACCCCCATTAAACCGAGTGCAAATGCCCACGGGGCGTAATGGGAACGTCAGGAGAACGTCAGGAGAACGTCAGGAGAACGTGCATTCAACGTACGTTCAACGTATCATGACATAGCTAATGTCACGTAACGTTCTTCTGGCGATGGAATAACGTTCATAACGTTCCGTGAGCGTCATTACGTTGACCTCTCTCGTTGAATGACGGTATCACTACGCTTTACCGACGTTACGCTCTCGTCCACCACGCTGCATCCACGTTCAACTTCTGCCCAAATTTGCATACTACGCCGAGAAGTTCAACGTTCTTCACGTTCTCCCTACGTCGACGTCGTTACGTCGTAGTGTGACAGGGCCATAAGGCCCTGTCACACTACGACGTAACGACGTCAGTGTAGGGACAGCGTGAAAATAATTATATACTTCAAACTTCTCGGTGTAGTATGCAAATTTCGGCACAAGTTGGACGTCGATGCAGCGTAGTTGACGTTAGTCTAACTTGACAGTAACATCGGGCTAGCATATTGTGTCAACGTCGGACTAGTGACACTCCAGTGTGCACAACGCCAGGCTAGCGTGACTTTCACGGTGTGATCACGCCCACCCCAATGTTGCCACGTCCGACTCGACCGTTATATCTCGACGTCAGTCGATGTCACTCCACCGAGAGCGTAACGTCGCCCTGACGTCAGTCCAACATCGTCAGCATGATGATGCACTCGACGTAACCTGAACATGGGCCGACGTCAGTCAAAGCACCCGACCCAAGGCGATGCATTCACATCACGTTCAGAACACGTTTGAATGATGTCGGCAATGTTATGTGCACGCTACCAGGTCGGCAATGACATCAACTATGTCAGGACACATTAGTGAAACGTTGGAGCGGCGTTGGCCACGCGCCACATACACGTTCGGCCGATGTTGCGCTACGTTAGACCAATGTTAACTTAATGCTGGCCACAGGCTCCACCCCCTACTGTGCGTCACTCTGAGGTAAGGAACCGTAGATCTAACATCACCGCCGCAGCTCTAACAGTCGTCTAACGTCAGCGTGACGTCAGCATAACGTCATCCCGACGTAACGGCTTCACGTTGAGCTACATCCAAAGTTTTGGACATGTTGAAAACCTTGACGCGTTCCGACGTAATACGACCTAATGTGACGTAGCTCGACATCAGTCTAAAGTCATTCTAGCGTCATCACAACGTAACCCAACGTACCTCAACGTAATGACGAAAAGTGACCTATGCCAGGATTACGTTGGCTCTTACGTCATAGTGTGACATCCCTATAACGTTGAGTCTCGTTGTTGTACAGCTGCTTGGTTGTTGGAGTTTTAAGTTCTTGCAACATCTAAGGTCATATCAGGACAGGTACCGACTTCTGGCAGTGCGCACTAATGGTGACTTTATAGTGCTGCCCCACTGGAAAATTAGGCCGCCAGCACCATGACCCGATATCCCACTCAGTTACATTATCTTAACACTGAGCTAACCAGTCATTGCCCTATCCTATTAATGCTAAGCACCTACATATGAATCGACAAGTATCAATTTTATAAGTCATTGGTTTGATTCAATCGGGAACCAAACTCCCGATCTCCTGTGCGCGAGGCCCACACTCTACCAATTCGGCCACTGCGCTCTGTCCTCGGTTGTTGTACAGTGCATGCAGTCCTTTTAGTTATGAATGTACTCTACTTATATTTGCTCTTCTTTCTTTTTATTTACATTCCTTTATTACGCACAACAAATTTCACTCAGATGGGATGACCGAATGAGTTGAGTGTCTGTGTCCTAGTTTCCTCGGTTGTGGGATTTCAACCCCTGCGTTCGCATTCTAGCCGAGTCAAATCAATGACATTCAAATTTATACTTGTCGTCACTGAGCCTAATGTTAAAGTTGCATAGTCCGATGACTTTGAATTTCTGTATTTTTTCTGAGATAAATATATTAGATGGATCACTACTATCTACTTTACATAAGTTCAAAGTTACTTTTATTAGTGCGAACATGGAAAATTAGTTTTGGCATGCTTGCCAAAACTTGGAGACCATAGACCTCTGCAGTAACAGGTTCTGTTAAATTGACTCAGTATTCCCTTCTATGCAGAATAAGTGCATCAGTTAGATATGTAAAATCAAATCTAGATAATTGGTTTGGTTTTGAAAATTTGATATTTCATCGGACTATGCAGATTTAAGCATTGTTAGTACAGGGAAAGGAGCAGTGGAATAAGGAAGACTAATTGTATGTGATTGAAATTCCCATTGCTTAATCAACTAATTGTCAAATGAGATAGAGCCCATCTCCCATGTTGGTAGATCGTGGGATCGTCGGTTCGAAACCTGGTCGAGTCAAACCAATGACTTACAAATTGATACTTGTCGCTTCCTAGCCTGGCGCTCGGCATTATTAGGATAGGGCAAGGAATAGTGGAATGAGAAAGAGCAAATCGTCCACGATTGAAATTTCCTCTTCTTAATCAACTAATCTATCCACACACAAAAATGTACCAAAAGAACCCCTCAGCCAGACAGCCACTGAGCCACTCATCAGGCCACTACTCCGCTACTTAGCCAGTCAGCCACTCATCAGGCCACTTGCCATACTAAGGTGCAGTATGACACACCACCAATAGTAGGTACTGTTAGGTGGTGTTTTATTTTAGGTAGAAGAGTTGCTAGCACAATTTCCTTACAACCTAATTTAGAAACAAATGTAAGGAAATAACCATATTAGGTTAAGGCCATCAGAAACCACATATGACCCAGTTCAAAGTTTCTCTCCACACCCATCACACCAGCCCCCCCCCCCCCCGACCCGCCCCCCCCCCCTTGCTCCCTTCGTGATTTCTCCGAACACTACCCACCAGAATCCAAGTCCCTGCCGCATGGGACCGCCTTTGGCAGTGCCCATACAGTGCTGCAGATTTGCAACCTTCAGTGCACCAACGCGACTGAAAACTTCCCAAAGCAACAACAGTTCAAAGTTAGTTTTACTTATTAAGATTATCACAAAGGATAAGCTTGGGCGTGACACGCTCTCACTTCCGGGTGTCCAAACACACCAGGTCGCAGCTCTTCCTTGCAGACCAGCGGACAATCAGACCTGTACTCGTCTTCCCCATTCATTATTTAGGACGGGCATGTATGCACAGACTATATTTGGACTTGTACTCTATTTACGGTATGCAGGTATTGCAGGTATATCAATACCTCAGGGAGTTTGACGCCCCTGCCTTGCAGAGTTGTAAACCACTGCCTTGTGGTACAGGTTCTTGACAGAACCGAAGGCTAAGGGAGCAAACCCTAAACAGAAAACCATGTCACTATGGCAGCATTAGGGCGGTTGATGTATGGAACTCCCAACATCTCCCGACCAGCCACTGCAGGGACAAATAGTTTTGCGCCTGTCTGGACATGTTCTTGCCGGTGTGAAACCTCTATTTGCTCCCCGAGAGAGTGCCGCTGGTAACTTGCAAAAGCCAGCAGCACTTAACACTTTTGCAGGCAGCTTTCATGAAATGATGATGACTCTATTTTTCATCTTATTTAATATCGCATTTATTATATTTACATATACAGTAAAACCTCTCTAACCGACCACCTCAACAGATCGACCACTCCCCTATATCGATCGCTTTATTTGGGTCCCAACAATACCACTGTAACCATATTCTAGTTCCCTAAACCGACCACCTCCCTTAATGGACCACTAGAAGTCGGCCCCAATGCCGGTCGATTTAGAGAGGGTTTACTGTATGTATTTATATATGAATTTACTTCGAAATTTACTTTTTTCCCTGCACCACTTCGCTTTTATCCCATTGCTTCTTCTCCTTTTCCTCAAATATGCATATGAATGCTTAACTGTACATTTGCTGTACATTTGCTTTATCTTTCTACTTTTATTCATTAGTCGCATACAGGTGCAAAAGGTTTTTTCATATATGGAACATTTTCATATTAGAATTCAGCATTATTCTTATATTCTGCTGGTGTGTGTGAGTATTAGTTTAGAAAGGACAAGTATAAACTACAATTAACGATGTTTTATTAACACTAGTTATATATTTGGGGGAGCAGGACGTAGCTCATGCAATAGAGTGTCCACCGGTGAAGGTGTTGGTCATCCTATCGATCCTGCTCAGTGGACACATTTGCAGTTTGGGCTGTTTTCCGTTCCAACCAGCGGTCAACAACTGGTTCATCAAAGGATGTGGTATATGCCTCATGTCTGTGGGAAAGTGCATATAAAAGACCCCTTGCTGTTTATTGGAAAGATTATCCTATCTGGTGGCAGCGGGTTTCCTCCAAAATAAATATGTCAGAATGACAATATGTTTGACATCCAATAGCCAATTATATGACAATCAATGCGCTCTAGAGGCATCGTTAAATAAAACAAACAAGCTTCTTAAGCCCCGTTCACAATAGGGCCGTCAACTAGTTCGCTTCATCTAAGTCGACTCAGATCGCACATGGGAACGCTGCGCTGAGATGAATTAGGGATGAATCGACTCAACTAGTTTGCCTAAGGCCCGTTCACACAGGGGCCTTAAGTCGTCCCAACTAGTTTGCCTCATCTAAGTCGGCCTAAGGTTGTACGTCTGAACACAGCTTTAGTTATATATTTGGGAAGCTAACTTTTTTCTGATGATATCACTAATATCATCATGGTGCTATCTTTATGATAATGATACTACTATCCAATGATGATATCATTGGTATCTTGATACCACTGCCATCCTGGTGACACAATCATTATGGTGATGCTAATATTATCCTGGTGATATTATTGTTATGAGGAAACTGCGCAAATTTAGTTTTTTGTATCATTGATGTGGTGATGTTGCTATTATCCTGGTAATAGGATCAATAATGCTTTGCCAGTGTTATCCTATTGATGCTATTGCTATTGTGATACCAGTTCTGTCCTGGTGATCATATCGTTATCATAGGAATGCTGCTAGTTCACGCGTATCTAAATTAGATCTGCAGCATCAAATCTAGACAAGACCAGGTGCCCATACAGAAGATCGGGAGTTTAATTCCAAGTCAAATCAAACCAATGACTTACAAAATTGATACTTCCCGCTTCCTACATTGGCGCTCAGCATTAATATGGTAGGACAAGGACTGGTTAGCTCAGTGTCAGGACAATGTGACTGAGTGGGATATCAGATCATGGTGCCTGGCGGCCTGATTTCCCAGTGGGGCAGCACTATAAAGTCACCATGAGTGCACACTGTCACAAGGCGGTACCCGTCCTGATATTAGCTTTGATGTTGCCAGGACGTACAAACCGACCAATCTATAGAGGGAGTGCATGTGATGTCATCACTTAGCAGTTAGCCATCTTGGAGTACACTTAATACCACCTATGGCGCCCCCTGTCGTATACCAAGAACACTACAGCCACCATTGGGCCTACCAATAGTTAGGGCTGCCGAAGTGTGTGGCGCCCCCTAGTGGGTACTGCCTGAACCTATCTAATTCTTCAACAGAGCATTCAAAGTGTCAACATACTGCACTTTAGCAACGATGTGAGGCTACATGATTAAACAAATATTTCTCCTCCATCAAAAAACCCATTTCTCCCAACTTTTGAGGCCAAACTGCTCTAAACAGTGACAAATAAACCAACAAATTGGTAAATAAACACAATGTAAGCACTTCCAAACCTTTCATATGTAATCCAATATGGCCACCTGAAGTTGTCTCGTGACGTCATTACACCCCCTCTATATAAGTGTTTTCGTTTTGGAACTGTAATACTTTCATGAGGCTATATGCAGCTCAACTGTGACTGACTTATTCTCCATTTCCCTCCTTCTCTTCCAGGAAGTCCACGCAGTGGATCACAGGCAGCAGAGACGCCGGATGCCGTCCCGCGTTTATAAATAACTCTCCCGGCAGTCACGTGACCAAGCGAATGACATCACCGCCCCGGTAACCCGACCCGCCGGTACCGGACTCAACTGGTGCTACAATGGCGCATCATGTCTTGGTGGATTTCTAAGAATTCATGTACTTATATATCTGTATATATATATTTTATATGAGACTGTCTCAAAAGGTGCTAAGCAATATGGGACAAAACTTTGTCCATTGTAACGATCAACATACTATCTACTTATGAATTTGTTCAGGATAAACTGATTTGTTTTTTACATGGTGTTTCATAATCCCCAATAGAATACATATTGATTTGAAGCAAATGTCCTTGTGTTTTCAGTGTATCTGTTTCTGTGCTGTCTTGTATCAATCATTGGCATGGACACAAAAAAGAAGAGTTATCACCTTTTGAGACAGGCTCATATATATATATATATATATATATATATTCACATAGAGTAAAACTCTTTTTATCGACTGGCCATGGGACCAACTTTAAATGGTCCATTTAGGGCTCAGGCGCAAACAAACAAACACCATCCAGGCTGAAATGAAACCATGCCTACCACGTTTGAGCTGAAAATGCCATCATTCTGATAATCAAATGGGGTTTTATCCGGCCACTTTTACCCTTGATAATGAAAGACACGTTGAAAAGTTGCAAAGAGGGGAAGGCACACATCTTTTTCACCTTGCTTTTGGATGTTTACACAAAAGAAACAACATATTGTTGCTAGGATCCATATATATATATATACATATATATATATATATATATATATATATATATCCCCCAATAATCCATATGTATGTGTGTTCCATAATAATCCATCTTTATATATATATATATATATATATATATAAATTTCCTTCAAGCGAGTGGAGGATTGGCCCCGCGCAGGAGGTGGAGCGGTGCATGCTGGTACCCCACCCCTACCCCGGACAAGGGGGGGGGGGGTATGCAGGAAACTACATGCATTATTACACACGATAAAGGAATTATCACTATCCATATATATATATGTGGATTATTATCTGATGATGTGACACAAGTCAAACTCGAAATTGGCCAAAGGGTATACTACCCAATACTTTATTACAAAGCTAATGTCGTCCAGGCTGCTCAAGCAGTCATTGGCCACACTGGGCGTCACAGGAATGCTACACATTTAATAATATGTGCATGAAATGGTTTAGACAATCCATTTATTTTTATAGCATGGACTCTGCTACCAGGTTTTTATGTTTACATCTTGTTACCGTCTTCTAGGTTATATTGTTGAATATAGTTAAAGTTGCATGGTGCGATGAAATATCAAATTTTCAAAACCAAACCAATTATCTAGATTTGATTTTACATATCTAACTTAGATACTGATGCACTTATTATTATATTAAACATTTGTTTCTGCATAGAAGGCAATACTGAGTCAATATAACAGAACCTGTTACTGCAGAAGTCTATGGTGTCAGAGTTTTGGCACTCTTGCCAAAACTAATTTTCCATGTTTGAACTCAAAATATCTCAAAAGTTTACCATTTAAAATAAAGTAACTTTGAACTAGTGTAAGGTAGATACTAGTGATCGATCTAATGTATTTATCTCAGAAAAAATACAGAAATTAAAAACCATCGGACTATGCAACTTTAACCAGTGGTATATATATGTACGTACATGTTTTCCATTCCTAAGGTTTTGGGGCACTTGTTTTGGTCTTATGTTATGCTTTTGGTCTTATGTTATGTTATGCTTTTATCGTATTATTAACTGTAGCTTTCGTCGCTTGTTTTAATCTTGAAATTGAGGAAAACACCAATGTGTTCTCATTCACCTTACCCAATACCCACATTGGCTTTTGAACAATTTGACTTTTACACATTTGTTGTTTTTGTTTTTACTTTCAATTTACTTAGAATTTAAAGATTATTTTCTGCCGCCCCCTCATACACATACACACATATATACACGCGGTCTCCCCCCCCCCCTCCCCCCCCCCCCCCCCCCCCTCACCCACCACACACACACCCTACACACCCTACCAAGCATTTAGCCAAGTTCCCCGCGCATGAGTCACGTTTCTGCTGCCCTGGATGGAGAACCCTGGAAGACAAAGACACCCCCCCCCCTATCCTAGCCAGCCCCCCCCCCCCCCCACGCACATATATACTTACAGTTAGACACATCATCCGTATATCTATAAGTCCCAGAAACTCCACTCACATCACAACCTAGGTGTTGCTAGGACGTAAAACAACAACAGACAAACTAACTAATACCGCCAAGGACAGGAACACAGGAGCTTTTCCCGGTGTTGCGGTTTCCCAGGGACACCAGTTTGCGAGGGACACATCGCTTCTGCACATGGGTCAAAATCGAACAGCATCGTCACTAACCTTATAAATTTAATATAATGTTTTTGGTAAAGCTGTTTTCTATATGTGTACCAAATGATTTGTTTCTAGATGCTGTAATTTGAGAGATATTTGACTTCTTCTGTATTTTCTGTATGAACATTGCTCACGACCATTGACAATGCCTTGAGTTGGATGGTACGCGCAGTGCAAAACGTTAATTTTATTCAAAATTAATACAATTCAAGAACCCTAACTTCATAAATTTAATATAGTCTTTATGGTAAAGATGTTTTCTATATGTGTACCAAGCAATTTGTTTCTAGATGCTGTAATTTGGGAGATATTTGACTTCTTCTGTATGAAGATTTGCTCACGGCCGTTAACAATGCATTTGAATGGAAGTGTCCCTGGCAAACTGGTGTCCCTCGGAATCCGCATCACCGGCTCAGGGATCAGGGCCCACGGCCCACGGCTCATAAGTCACAAGTCACAAGTCACAAGTCACAAGTCACAAGTCACAAGTCACAAGTCACAGCTGTCAGCTCCCGGTGCTCTCCGGCCAGGCTGCCAGCCCCGGCCCGACTCTGACCCCGGCCCGGCCCGGCCCGGCTCGTACTCGGCTCGTACTCGGCCCGGTCCCCGGCCCGACTCCTGCTCGGCCCGGCCCGGTGTCGCGGTTTCAGTTCTCCACCAGTTTCAGTTCTCCACATCGCTTCTGCGCATGGGTCAAAATCGAATGGCATCGTCAAGGCATTGTCAATGGTCGTGAGCAATCTTCATACAGAAAAAGTGAAATATCTCTAAAACCACACCACCTAGAAACAAATCGCTTGGTACACATATAGAATACATGGTTACAAAAACATTATATTAAATTGATATGGTTAGGGTTCTGGATTTCTAGTAAGTTTGAATAATGTTTTGCACTGCGCATACCGGCAAACTCAAGGCATTGTCAATGGTCATGAGCAATCTTCATACAGAAAAAGTGAAATATCTTTAAAACCACACCACCTAGAAACAAATCGCTTGGTACACATATAGAAAACATGTTTAGCGAAAAGATTATATTAAATTTATAAGGTTAGTGACATTGAGACTATAGTGACAGTATGAGGCAGCGATTTGCGGTGATCGGCAATGGTTTGAATGTGGCTCGATGTTGACACATGCGCAGACGATGCTGTTCGATTTTGACGCATGCGCAGAAGCGATGTGGAGAACTGAAACAGAACTGAAACCGCGACACCGGCCCCCGGCCCCGGCCCGTCTCCTGCTCGGTTCGGTCCCGACCCCGGCCCCGGCCCCAACCTCGGCCGAGAGCGGCCCGAGGTGCTCTCGCTGCCCGGCAGGGGGCGTGGCCAAAGGTCAAGAAACATGAGCGCGCACGCGCGACAAGCCGGGGTTCAGCGTGTGCGCGCGTGGCCTTATATGACCATGCGCAGTCCGTCAAAGAAGATGGCTGCCACTCAGGTTGGCGGCTGTGGGAAGTGGGGGTGGGTGGTGGGGTGGGGGTAGGAGGTAGGGGGAGCTAGGCTGAAATGGGGAGTGAGGAGTGAGGGTTTGGGTGGACGGGGGTTGGGGGTTGGGGGTGGGGCCAGGCTGAAATGGGGAGTGAGGAGTGAGAGGGGTGGGTTATTGGAGTTTTACATCTTGGCAACATCTAAGGTCATATCAGGACAGGGAAGGTTGTGGTATGAGTTGGAGGAGGAGGATTGCGTAGGGGTAAGGTAGAGGTAACGGTGTGTGGGTGGTGCTGGATGTAGGGAGGTAGGGGTGAGCCAAGTCTGTGTGTTGGGTGGGGGGGAGTAAAGGTGGATCGGGTAGGCTGTTTGGTGTATTGGTAGGAGGGGTTTGGGTGCAGTTGGCATGGGGGTCGGGGTGGCGGGTATCGTGTGAGTGGGGATGGGAGTGTAGGGTCCACACCTCTGCCAATTTGGATTTCCACTGCTGTGTATAACTTACAGCATCATCAAGGGCCAGTTGCTCTCATACCATGTCTATGTGGTGTGAGGTTAAAAATCCCTTGGGTCGGTAAAAGTGTAGGCTCAGGCTTTCTATCCACAAACTGTCTAATGGTGAAAACAAGTCTATTCAGACTTATCCATGATAGGCAGTATAAATCTACAAGAAAGAAAAAAGAAAAGTAGGGTGGGGGTTGGGGTGCGGTGGAGTAATGACTTGTGTGCAACAACAACAGTTCGGGTGGGTTTGGTTTGCTGGAGTTTTACATCCTGACAATATATAAGGTCATACCAGGACGGGTATCGACTTGTGACAGTGCACACTCATATAATGCTGCCCCACTGGGAGACCAGGCCACCAGCACCATGACCCAATATCCCACTCAGTCACATTATCCTGACACTGAGCCAACCAGTCCTTACCCCATCATAATAATGCCGAGCACCTGGCTAGGAAACAATAAGTATAATTGTGTAAGTCATCGGTTTGACTAGACTGGGAATTGAACTCTCGCATGGGAGGCCTGCGCTCTACCGATTTGGCCACCGCATCCGGTAGTTCGTGTGCGCTCTGGTAGGTGGAAGTCTGGTTGGGGTGTATGTGTGGGGTGGGGGGGGGGGGCAGAGGAGGAGTTTGGGGGGGGGGGGGGGTGGATGGCCGGGGGTGCAGCTAATGGTAGGTAGTTATTGGTTAGGGTGAAGGTTGTGTTTGTTTTTGGGGAGTTTTCAGTCGCATTAGTGCGCTGAAGGCTGCAAATCTGCAGCACTGTATGGGCACCGCTGAAAGCAGTCCCATGTTGTCAGGAGTTGGCTTCCTAAGGGTAGTGGTGGGGTGAAGGTGTTGGTGGTTTGTGAGAGGGAGGGGCGGGAGGGAGGGAGGGAGAGACATGGTACTTGGGCGTGGGTGTGGGTATGTGTATGAGGATATGTTTGTTGTTGTTTTTGGGGAGTTTTCAGTCGCATTGGGGCACATAATATATATGTCTCCTACAAACCACGCACATACCATTTACAAACCATTTCTAAACCACCAAACAAAACACATCAATAAGCAACCTTAAACCATATGTAAGCCATGTGTATGTCTCCTGCAAACCACCACATACCACTTACAAACCATGTATAAACCACCAAACAAAACATATCAATAAGCAACCTTAAACCACATGTAAGCCATGTATATGTCTCCTGCAAACCACCACATACCACTTACAAACCATGTATAAACCACCAAACAAAGCACATCAATAAGCAACCTTAAACTACATGTAAGCCATGTATATGTCTCCTGCAAACCACCACATACCACTTACAAACCATGTATAAACCACAAAACAAACCACATCAATACGCAACCTTAAACCACATGTAAGCCATGTATTTGTATTCCATACAACACCCACATACCACTTATAAACCATTTATAAACCACTAACCAAATCACACTAATGAGCTACCATAAAACCACAAGTAAGCCATGTACTTGTATTATATAAACCACCCACATACCACTTACAAACCATTTATAAACCACAAAACAAATCACACCTTCAGCGCACCAATGTCACTGAAAACTCCCCCCAAAACAACAACAACAAACCAAGAACCATCCATAGACCACCTGGATGACACCTATGTCTCCCCCCCCCCCCATCCACAGACCACTTAGAAACCACTTATAAACCACCACACAAAACCACGCCAAGGATCACCCATACACCATGTGTAAGTATGTACCCTACACATCATCAACTACCACTTACAAATCCCAATGAATGACCTCTTTCCACCCCCTTTTCCGTGTACCCTTAAACCCCCCCCCCCACACACACACACATAGAACCCCCCCCCCCCCACAGACACACCCCTCACCCCACACACCTTCCCATAACATTGTCATGCGGAACGCCCAAAATGGAGGTCCGTTTATGTACATATGATAGGCAGCAGGTACCCCCCCCCCTCCACACGCCCACCTGCATGTGTTGTTTAAGTTGTCGTTTATGTTTTATCGGGGGCGGGAAGGGGGGCTTTTTCTGCTTCTGTATATATATGTGTGTTGCATGGATGCTTGTGTGGATTAAAACATTTTCCTTAAAGATGCATAGTCCGATAAAAACATGAACTTTCCAAAACAATCTATCTATTTGATTATACATATCTCACCCGTCCGGATATGACCTTAGATATTTCTAGGACGTAAAACGACACCAAACAGACAACAAACAAACAAACAACCATTAGATACTCATTCACTTATTAAGCATTTGAAGTCATATAGAAGGGGATAACTTCAAAATATCTCAACGGTTAACCATTTAAAGCAAAAGGTTAGAGTAATCTAAAGCAAGTTAGATTATGTCAATCAATCTAATTACTATCTTTATATCAGAAAATGGCAGAAATGAAAAACTATCGGACTATGCAAATTTAATGTCAAGGGTGTGTAAGGTCTACAATTGTTTTGTTTTCCTCCCAAGGTCCGAACATATTTTTATTTGTCAAAATATGCACTTTATTATTATTGTTATTATTGTTCTTATTATCAATATCAGCAGCACTATTACCCATGTTGTTATATCTATCTACTGTTTATCTATCTATATATCTATCTACTGTGCATGTATCTATCTATATATCTATATACGTGGGTTAATTGGACAGATCTCCTACAGCTATAGGCAGCGTGAAACAAAGAAAACCTGAGGATCTGAGTCAATGATGTCATTGCATTAATTATTTCCTAGCAATGGATTTTAATAGCGGAGATAATAATGATGCTGTTGGGTGTGTGGGGGTAGGGGGTGGGGTGGGGCGGGAGGGAAGCCCAGGGGCGGGGAGGGAAAGGGAAGGGGACAGGGGCGGGTAGGGAAAGGGGTAGGGGCGGATAGGGAAAGTGGCAAGGGTGGATAGGAAAAGTGGCAAGGCGGGGGGGGTAGGGACAGGGGCAGGGCGGTAGGGAAAAGGAAAGGGACAGGGGCGGATAGGGAAGGGGCAGGGACGGGTAGGAAAGGGACAGGGGAGGGTAGGGAAAGGGACAGGGCGGGTAGGGAAAGGGACAGGGGCGGGTAGAGAAAGGGACAGGGGCGGGTAGAGAACGGGACAGCGGCGGGTAGGGAAACGGACAAGGACGGGCAGGGAAAGGGACAGGGAAGGGTAGGGAAAGGGACAGGGCGGGTAGGGGAAGGGACAGCGACGGGTAGAGAAAGGGACAGGGGCTGGTAGGGACAGGGCGGGTAGGGGAAGGGACACGGACGGGTATAGAAAGGGGCAGGCCAGGTAGGGAAAGGGACAGGGACGCGAAGGGAAAGGGACAGGGGCGGGTAGGGGAAGGGACCAGGACGAGTAGAGAAATGGAAATGGACACATTTGGAATAAAATACAAAGCAGACTAAAATGGCGGAAATCACCAAAGATCACGTGCACACATCCAGGAAACTCCTAGAATCCTAGAAGTGAATGTAGGTCAGGCGCCACCCCCCCCCCCCCCACCTCAGTCTCTAGTCTCTGGTAAACTCTACTGGGATGTGTTTGCCGTCGCCATGGTAACCGCGTTCCAGGAAGTCTGGGTTGCCGGGTCCAGCTGTGTATGCCCCCTGTTGCAGCAGCCCACACCCCCCACACACACACTGCCCTTCCTCTCCCACTACCTCGTCACCCTACACACACACACGTCTACACACACACACGCCTTTCCTTGCTGTTTCAGTGTTTGCTGACCTGCTCCTCAAATCTAGGTCACGAGAGTCCACATGAGCCGGCAGTCTAACAGTGCCCTCTGGAAGGTAGTTCGCGGAATGGTGGGTTGGATGGGGCGTGGAGTGTGTGTGTGTCGGGGGGGGGGGGGGTTATATGGAGGTGGATGTGGGGAGTGCCACTTTGGTGATATGGTCTATAGCGGAGACTGGACATTCTAGGAATAATAACATTCTAGGAATATTGCTTATATTAGGTGGGGGAGGGGGTGTGTGTGGTGTTGTCGTTCATGGGGGAGACTGGACATTCTAGGAATAGTTATGTTCTAGGAATATTGGTCTTATTAGGTGGGCAGAGTGGTGAATGGGCGAGACAGGACATTCTAGGAATAATTTGCTCTAGGAATATTCTTTATATTAGGTGGGGAGAGGCCATTGTCGGAATGCATTGAATGGGCGAGACGGGACATTCTAGGAATGTTCTAAGAATATTGCTTATAATAGGGGGGGTAGGGCCACTTTGATGATGCCGTGTACAGGCTGTGCGTTCTAGGGATAATATGTTCTAGGAATATTGTTTATTTTACGTGAGAGGACCAATGTGGTTATATGGTGAACAGGGGAGACTAGGAATTCCAGGAATAAAATATTCTAGGAATATTGCTTATATTAGCTATTAGGTGGGGAGGGTCATGGTGGTGTTGCGGTGTATGGGAGACTGGACATTCTAGGAATGTTCTAAGAATATTGCTTATATTCGGTATTAGGTGGGGAGGGTCATGGTGGTGTTGTGGTGTATGGGAGACTGGGCATTCTAGGAATAATTATGTTCTAGGAATATTGCTTATATGAGGTGGGGAATGCCAGTGAGGTGGTGTGGGGTATGGGAGAGATTATATATTCTAGGAATATTATGTTCTATGAATATTGCTAGTACTAGTGGGTTCGGAGGGCCACTTTGATGATGTATTGAATGGGGGAGATTTGACATTCTAGGAATAATGCTGTTTTAGGAGTATTGCTTTTTTTATTATTTCACGCACCATAGGAATAACCCGATTAATATAGGATATTTTGTTTAACTTACGCAAGAAAGAGGTCTTTCTTAAGCAGATACAATTAACAATAACAGAGTGTTTCTGACACTCGAGTAATTAACATTGTGCCTTATGGCATCTAATCTTCATTTATCTAAATACAGTATGTACTACGCACTTAAACACATTTGAATCGGTGTAATAATGTGGAACTAAGCCACTTTTACTTTTAGGATAATATTATATGGATATATAATTCCCAGTTTGCTAAGATCTCAGTTATATTTGTGTACTTATGTTGAGGTGCCCTTAACCTATTATTTGTATGGAGTTTTACGTCCTGGCAACATATACGGTCATATCAGGATGGGTTATCTGTATGTTATATATGCATTTGTATATACCTGTTTTAATTGCGTATCCAAATATATACTGCAAAATAATATTTAGTCTAATAAATAATAATGTATTGGAAACTCTGTTGTGGAATGCTATACAATGTGTAGTCGTTCTACTGGTGTGTTATAATCAGCGTGGTGAATAGGTACCTAATTGTCGAATACTGTTCTTGCCTGAATCTGGCACAAATGTAACATTATGGTGGAATAAGTAGATTAGTTTGTGCACCACCCCGCCCCCTGGTGACAGTGAGAAGAACCAATGTAGTTACGAGAAGGCTCACACTGCAGTATGTTTTATGGGGAAAGGTCTCCTAGAGGATTTCCACCACCAACTCGCCCTCTGACGGCAGTGCGAAGAACCAATGTAGTGCGTTGCAGTTCATTGTGCAGCCTGATCTGTGGGAAAAGGTCTTATAATAAAAGATTCCTACCACCAGCCCGCCCCCCTCATGGCAGTGAGAAGAACCAATGTAGTGGGTAGCAGCGAACTGTGCAGCCTGATCTGTGGGGAAAGGTCTCCTAGAGGATTTCCACCACCAACTCGCCCTCTGGTGGCAGTGCGAAGAACCAATGTAGTCGGTAGCAGCTTACTGTGCATATCTGATCTGTGGGAAAAGGTCTTGTAAAAGATGTCCACCACCACAGCGCCCCCTGACGGCAGGCAGTGGCGAAGAACCAATGTAGTGCGTAGCAGTTCATTGTGCAGCCTGATCTGTCGGAAAAGGTCTTATAATAAAAGATTCCCATCACCACCCCGCCCCCTGATGGAAGTGGGAAGAACCAATGTAGTGGGCAGATAAATGTTCACGCTGCAGCCTTCTCTGTGGGTATATGTCCAGTAATAGATGATTTCCACAACCAACCTCTCCTCTCATGGTAGTGGCGGTTAAACTAATGTACTGGCAGTAGCAAATCATTGAGCAGCATTTTTTCTCTTGGGGAAAATGGTATATTTGAGGATTTGCACCACAAATCTGTCATGTGATGGCAGCGGCAAGAGCTAATGTGGTGGACTGCGCATGCTCTGTGGAAAAGATCCATTGTTATTTCTAGTTACATAATGAGGACTATAGGCCTGTTTAGACAAAGTCCTGTTGTTGCTTTCTTGTTGGTAATGTAGTACTTTTTTATATATATTACTTTTTTCCTCAGTTGTCGCTTTAGTATGATGTGTTATGATGCTAATTATGTACCCTACATCACATTTGCCAATAATAGCATGCATTGTATATATATACTATGAATGCAGCATGTGAAATATATATGACTTATTATAGGTACTAGAGGAGTGCTGTCTTCAACAACCCCCCGTTGGGCGCGGTGGCCGAATCGATAGAGCGCGGGCCTAGCGTGTAGGAGATCAGGAGTTTGGTTCCCGGTCGAGTCAAACCAATGGCTTATCAAATTGATACTTGTCGCTTCCTAGCCTGGCACTCAGCATTAATAGGATATGGCAAAGACTGGATAGCTCAGTGTCAGGATAATGTGACTGAGTGGGATATTGGGTCATGGTGCCGATGGGCTGATTTCCCAATGGGGCAGCACTATAAAGCCTCCATGAGTGCGCACTGTCACGAGTCGGTAATTGTTCTGATATGACCTTAGATGTTGCCAGGGCATAACACTCCAAAAACCAACCGACCATCAACGAAACCCATAATTAACGAAACCCTGCAATATGCGGATAATGTTTCAATGTTCAGTCCGTTTTTGTTTCATTTCATTGTCCGCATTCATTTGTTTGTTTGTTGCCGTTTTACGTCCTGGCAACATCTAAGGTCATATCAGGACGGGTACTGACTTGTGACAGTGCACACTCATGCTAACTTTTGTAATGCTGCCCCAGTGGGACTGGGAGACCAGGCTGTCAGCACCATGACCCTGTATCGCACACGGTCACATTATCATGATACTGTGCGAACCAGTCCTTGTCCTATCCTATTGAAACCGAGCGCCAGCCTAGTTTGCGACAAGTATCAATTTGATAAGTCATTGGGTTGACTCTGCTGGGATTTGAACTGCCAATCTTCCGCACTGGAAGCCTACGCTCTACCGAGTTGGTGATACTGATAGGCCATCTGTTGTTAGTTTTATGTGAAGACAGGCACCGCCGTATATATTGTGTATGACATATCGTACAATAATATTGTGTCTGCATTATAATATATAATATACATATTGCAATATGTGTACACTATATAATATATAATAATGTAAATATGCACATATGTGCATGTAATATACAACTATACACTGGCAGCAGAATCTAAGGTTATCTAATAACCTGACGATGACAGCAAACGACAACAGCAAGGAACCATTTTGTTCCCCCCCCCCCCCCCCCCCCCCCCCCTCCCTAAATGAATCATTTGGGGTAAAACTCCCTTATGCCCGGTACACACCTACCGTTTGTGTGCGCACACCTCCCGTATACGATCGAAAACTGCCCGTTTCGCCCACAAAAATCGCTTGGTGTGCGCTCCCCGCGCACACCTAGCGATTGCGATTCGTGCATAAAACTCAGTTTTTAGTGCTAAAAGCGGCCGTTTACGATTGCGATTCGCGATTCGAAAAACGAATCGGCCCGTTTTCAGTTTTAAGCGGGTCGGGTCGAGTCGCGAGTTTTAGTGCGCGAATCCTATACGGGAGGTGTGTACTAGGCATTAGCTTCGGTGATTAGCTGGTTATTCCTAACCACTGACCTGCCAGCGTGCCTGCGTCCAGAGAAATGGCGGTATCTGATTGGCTGAGAAGTAACGGTCCAGTTAATTTGAATACAGTTTAACGGTAATATTAGTGAATCTGGCTAATTACGGGTAAATGGAACAATGTATTCTAATTTTCTTCTATCGTTATTATTATTTGATTTGTTTGTAAAGGTGACCTTCACCGTTTCACTCTCACGGGCAGCATTCTGGTGACATAGAATACGCAAACGCATATCCCCCATCATATATATGAAAAATCCTCCGGTGCGACTGACAATGTGGCGCGTATGTTAGTGATGAGGAAGCCCGGTGGTGGTGGGGCCACCAGTCACACGGGTGGAGTCAAGGAGGCATAGTACAGAATAATAACAATAATTCCCTTCCACGCATTTATACTCACATAATGCGTTATATATCACATATATATATCTGGGGTGAATGAGAGATACCAACTTGTCCCATCATTTCAAACTGCAGCTTACATCAATAAATACTTTTTGTCTGTATTTTATTGGCATAAAAAAACAGTGTGTACACCCGAAGCTAGGCCTAGATTTAGGCCCGGATCCAACCCCGGATCTAGGCCCGGATCTAGGCCCGTATCCAGGCCTGCATCTAATCCCAAAATAGGCACAACACTATATGTCCATGTGGTTTTGAAAAGAATTTCCTCCAAATCATCTATATTTTCATTAGTGAATTGTAGCTCCTTTACACAAATCTTTAGAAAGAGACAGGGAATGAACAGTGTATTTTGGTCTTTACAAGTCTTTACTAGTCTTTAGAGACTTAACAAGTCGCTTAGAGACAGATGACGTGTCTGGAATAATGCTAGATTGTGTGTATACACTTATACTTTGTATAGTCTATATGTGTAGGTTGGTACTGGATTGAAGGTGTGGAGTATTCGGTACATAAATGCACAGCTGATTACAGTAGTACCAATTTTCAGCAATCCCTTTGATCGATGTACCCTGTCATGGCCGAACAACTTTTGAATCTGCAAACAGTTTACGCCGTGAATATGGCCTATGCTGCCGACACGGCGTAAAGAAACCACCAATCAATCAATCAAGCAAACTGTTTGAGTCTCCCGTGACTGTCTTGGCAATGACAAAACACTTGCTCGCTGCCAAGGCAAGACACCATTGCTCTAAATGCAGATTAGCTTCTCTGCATATGCACCAACATTTCCCACAATGTTTGAATGATATCAATAACTCAATGACACATTCTCTATGATGACACCTCGTTAATATGGTCCAATCCTTGCAAAATTGGCAATTTGCTTATACATATAGATGTATGTATATGTATATATATATGTATACATTATGTATATATATATATGTACATGTATATATCTATACAATAGACACACACTTCACCGACAGGGTCTAACCTTTTCAGCAGTGGCATGTTGGCTATATATAAAAATATAAATGCATATAACCAACATAATGTGTGTATAATATATGAAGAGTTCAGGTGCAAAAGCATGTAAAAATGGAGATAAACAATGGAACCAAACCTACAAAAAGTAACATTTTTTATATTCCTACTTTGTTGTTCATTGCTCCATAACCAGACGATCGTATGAAAAGTAGAATTAGTGGGAATTAAGATTATTTTCAGGGAGAAATCTTTGATTTAAACCACATTTTTGGATTGGCGTTCACGTGGTTTTGCGCCTGAACTCTTCATATACACATCATTGACATAGCCCCAAACCATGCAGCAGTAGTAGGTTGTCTACATATATACTATAGTCTTCTTCCTGCACTCTATCAATTAACATAAAATATTAGCATGCGTTCTTTCGGTCTCATATATATATAACATCTGTGGCTTCTTTGTGTTGGGTTTCTCCTTCATAATCAATTAAAGCTATTATGTTTCTAGCAAGGTGTATACAGGGTCTCATTATTATCTTCCATGTTTCTATTATGCGAAAACTTATACAATTATACACCAGTATAATTAATGCTGTGTATATGATACCCTGCTACCACTGGTATTATTGTTATTATTATTATTTTACGATTATTATACCTATTATATATATATAGAGAAAACCTCTCTAAATCGACCGACCATGGGACTGACTTTAAATGGTCCATTTACAGAGGTGCTTGGTTTAGGGAGTTT
The DNA here is from genome assembly GCA_030323885.1 of Branchipolynoe longqiensis. Taxonomy (NCBI): domain Eukaryota; kingdom Metazoa; phylum Annelida; class Polychaeta; order Phyllodocida; family Polynoidae; genus Branchipolynoe; species Branchipolynoe longqiensis. Next base: position 22,771,703 of record CM059189.1, on the reverse strand, counting down.
AAACAAAATCATTGCAATGGTTGTATCGGCGATCGTTTGGGACCCAAATAAAGCGATCGATATAGAGGAGTGGTCGACCTGTGGGGGTGGTCGGTTAGAGAGGTTTTACTCTATTTGTGTTGTTGCAAATAAACAACTATGCAATATTATTAAAGACGTGTTAGTCAAGAAGTTAACTGTACCTGGCAGCAGATCAAATTCAGACAATCTCATCCCAACTTCTCATAATTATCTTTTTTTTGGTAGTATTTACAAACATACATGGGAGCGGTTCAGATCAAATTAGGAAGGTACAAAGAGAGGATTCGCTGATTGCCGTACTAATGAGCACGTGACCCTTAGTAATTTAGAGTTTAATTACTGGCCCCGATGTGTGAACCTGAAACAAAAATGCAGAGGTCAGATAAAAAAAAATCGCAGCAAATATTGATTAGTTAGTTGTTGGAGTTTTACGTCCTGGTGACATCTAGGGTCATATCAGGACGGGGGCAGCAAATGTACATATGAATAACTTTTTTTTATATATATTTTTAGTTTCAGCTTGGATCTTTTTAATGCAAAAAGGTGATCTCATGATACCTAGTGTATGAATGGTGAATTAAAAGAACCACAACAAAATGTTGGTGTTATTTCTTAATGGATGATGACAGTTATTTATATTGTTTCTTCCCTGTAAGGCCACACCTATATGATATGTAATGCTGTAATACTGTAATTGTAACATTTTACTCTTTATTGACACTAGAAATAAATAAATATAAAACAAACTTTTACCATGAAATCACTGTTGGTTGTGTTATTAGTATTCTGCTCGTCTTGTATTGGGTGTTTCTTCTTCGTTTGGGGTTTACTTCCTAGCAACGAATGGAGCCGGATAAATGAACTGGAAGGTTTATTTGGTTTTTGGTTGCTGTTTTACGTCCTAACAACATATGTAGTCATATCAGGACGGGAAGTGGAAGGAGTGCGAATTTGTTGGGAGTTTACGTCCTGGCAACATTTAAGGTCATATCGGGACAGGTTCCGACTTGCGACAGTGCAGACTCATAGTGACTTTCTAGTGCTGCCCCACTGATAGACCAGGCCACCAGGCCGCCATGACCAGATATCCCACTCAGTCACATTATCCTGACACCGAGTATCGGATTAATACAACACCGACCTCATATATATACAGTATAACCCCGTTAAGCCAAGCATGAAGGGACCCTAGAAATTTGTTTGGATTAACCGATCATTGGTTTAACCGAGCTGTGGCTTTGACTTTGACTTCGGGTAAGCATGTATTTCACATGTAATATACAATGTATGCAGACATTGATTATTGTTTTTTTATGTATATACAGGTTAACCCTTATAACCACATGAAAGTTTGGTTTAACCATACCGGACTGGCTGGGGGTCCGACAATTTTGTTTGGATTAACCGATAATTTGGATTAACAGACTTTGATTTAACCACCTTTTATATATGATAAATGGTAGTATTTTGCCGGGATGCCGAAAAAAGTTTGGATTAACCGACCGTTTGATTTAACCGAGCTTGATTTAACGGGGTTGTACTGTATATATATATATATGTATATATATATATATTTATATATATATATATATATATTGAGTGCCTCTTGTTGCTACTCCGTCCCCCCGATACCCCCCCCCCCCCCCGACCCCCACATACACCACTCACCACCACGACTATTCAGACACATACTCCTACCGACACACAGTCACTGTTTAGCACTTGGTTCATTGCTATTTATAAGTCGTCTGGTATATGTAGTTCTGTATCATGTGCTCAAGCCCGCGCCCACCCACACCCGCCCTCACCTCCACCCCCGTCCCCAACCCCAACCCCAGCCATAACCCCACCCCCACCCCTATCCCCGGCCACACCTCTCCCCCCAGCCCAGGGCCGTGTTCAGGGTCCGCCTCCGAGACGTCTCCGCGATGCCCCTGACGTCACGCTTGTCTGAACTAGGCCGCGTTCAGGGTGCATCTCGGAGGGGCCGCGCAGACGTCTCCGCGATGCTTTTTGGCCTATTTGCGTTCAGGGTGCGTCTCGGAGACCTCTCTGAGACGCCTCCCTTTTCAGATAGGAGACAAAAAGCGGGTTTGTTTGTTTTGTTTGTTGTTTTACGTCCTAGCAACATCTAAGGTCATATCAGGACGGGTACCGACTTGTGACAGTGCACACTCATGGCGACTTTATAGTGCTGCCCCACTAGGAAACCATGATCTGATATCTCACTCAGTCATATTATCCTGACACTGAGCCAACCAGTCCTTGCCCTGTCCTAATAATGCAGAGCGCCAGGCTAGGAAGCAACAAGTATACATTGTGTAAGTCATTGGTTTGACTCGACCAGGATTCGGACCCATAGACTCATGATTTCGGATCTCCCGATCTCCCAAAACAGGAGACGGACGTTCTACTGGTCTGGTCAGTGTATCTTGGGAGATCTTTGAAGTGAAAGCATCCCAAAATAATGTCGGCAAGCACATCAACACTCGGACACCACAGGCTACAGCAGTAACAGGTTCTATTAAATTGGTGTAGTACCCCCTTCTATCCAACAACACATGTGTAATAAAGTGCATCAGTATCTAAGTTGGATAAATAGGATCAAGTCTAGGTAAGTATTTCAGTTATAAAATTGTGATGCTTTCATTCAACTATGCAGCTTTAACAGAACGTCTAGTTGTTGACAACTTTGACCATCCTGATATGACCTTATGTGTTGCTAGGATGTAAAACAACAACAGACAAGAGACAACTCTGATGACTACGATCTCAACATGGAAGTGAACATTAATTTGTTATGTTTTCATTTTAAATAAATATAAAGTTAAGGCTTAAAACTAAGAGTAGGCTGGAACTAAAGAAGCACATTATTACCTATGAATGTGTGGCCATTATGCGAGTACAGTACAACCCCGTTAAACCAAGCTCGGTTATACCAAATAATCGGTTAATCCAAACATTTTTCGGCGGCCCAGCAAAAACTACCATTTATCATATAAAAAAGTTGGTTAAACCAAAGTCGGTTAATCCAAGTTATCGGTAAATCCAAACAAAATTGTCAGACCCCAGGCCACTCCGGTATGGTTAAATCAAACTTTCATGTGGTTATAAGGTCATCTGACTTTTTTTATATGACAAATGCTAGTATTTTGCCAGGCGCCGAAAAAAGTTTGGATTAACCGATCGTTTGGTTTGACTGAGCTTGGTTTAATGGGGTTAAACTGTGTATACATAAAAAAACAATAATCAGTGTCCGCATACATTGTATATTAGTTATTACATGTGAAATACACGCTTACTGAAAGTCAAAGTCAAAGCCACAGCTCGGTTAAACCAATGATCGGTTAATCCAAACAAATTTCTAGGGTCCCTTCAAGTTTGGTTTAACGGGGTTATACTGTATATATATGAGGTCGGTGTTGTGTCAGTCCGATATCGACCGAGTATTTGTCTACTGACACCACGATTGTAAATAGGGACCGTGCGCGGGGGGAGGGGGGCGGGGGGGGGGGAGGGGCGGGGGGCAGGGGGCGAGGGTAGAGGTAGAGTGGCGGTGGAGGTGGGTGTGGAGGTGGGTGTGGAAGAGGATTTTTATTTGTTTATTTGTTGTTGTTTTACGTCCTAGCAATATCTAAGATCATATCAGGACTCATACCGACTTGTGACAGTATGCACTCATGGCGATTTTATAATGCTGCCCCGCTGGGAAATCAGGCCACCGGCACCATGACCCGATATCCCACTCAGTCACATTATCCTGACACCGAGCTAACCCGCCCGTGTCCTATCCTAATAATCTTGAGCACCAGGCTAGGAAGTGACAAGTATCAATTTTTAAGTCATTGGGTTGACTCGACCGGGAACCAAACTCGCGAACTTCCGATCTTCCGCACGCGATGCCTGTGCTCTACCGATTCGGCCACCCACCCAGTGGAGGAGGATGTGGGATGAGGGTTTGTGTGGAGGTGACGGTGGATATGGGAGTGGAGGTGGGAGTGGGGTGAGGGTTTGTATAGAGGTTGGGGTGGAGATGGGAGTGGGATGAGGGTTTGTGTGGAGGTGGCGGTGGAGATGGGAGTGGGATGAGGGTTTGTGTGGAGGTGGGGGTGGAGATGGGAGTGGGATGAGGGTTTGTGTGGAGGTGGGGGTGGAGATGGGAGTGGGATGAGGGTTTGTGTGGAGGTGGGGGTGGAGATGGGAGTGGGATGAGGGTTTGTGTGGAGGTGGGGTGGAGATGGGAGTGGGATGAGGGTTTGTGTGGATGTGGGGGTGGAGATAAGAGTGGGATGAGGGTTTGTGTGGAGGTGGGGGTGGAGATAAGAGTGGGATGAGGGTTTGTGTGGAGGTGGGGGTGGAGATGGGAGTGGGATGAGGGTCTGTGTGGAGGTGGGGGTGGAGATAGGAGTGGGATGAGGGTTTGTGTGGAGGTGGGGTGGAGGTGGGTGGTTATGAGTGTGGGGGTGGGTGGGGAGGTAGAGGTAGGGTTGATGGTTCATGTGGGGAAGAGTGGTGTGGGAGGTGGGGGTGGGGGTGGCCCTGGGGCGGAGGTGGGGTGAGGGGGTGGAGGTAGGGTTGATAGTTGGTGTGGAGTGGCGTGGGAGGTGGGTGTGGGGGCGAGTGGTCGTGCGTGTGGGGTGGGGTGGGTATGGGTCGGGGTGGGGATGAGTGTGTGGTTGAGGTCTGGGTGAGGTGGGAATGAGGTAGGATGGGAATGAGGGTGGAGCTGGGGGTGGCAAGAACAGGGTAAGCCACGAGACTCCCCCTAGCTTTGGCCCTTCCTGCCGTCCTGACCTGTTCGATGACACAACCGGCGCATGCGCGGAACCTGCATCTACAACTACTTCTGGTATGTGTTCTCTACATAGAGTGTGTGCGTGTACACTGTCTCCAGATAGTATAGGCACATACATATTTGCCGTATGTATGTCTAACGAATGCCATTTGCATTCTCGCAGGCGATACTGATGACAGCGTGGTGGTGGGGTGGTCGGTGGTGGTGGTGGTGGGGGGGGGGGGTAATTGTGTGTGTGGTGGTGGGGTAGGGGTGGTAGGGGTGGGTGTGGAGTGTGGGTGGTGTTGGGGGTGGTGTGGTGGGTTGGGTGGTGTGGTGGAGTCGTGGTGGGTGTGGTGGTGATGTGGTGTGGTGGTGTGGTGGGGTGGTGGTGAGGTGGTGTGGTTGTGTGGTTGTGTGGTGGTGTGGTGGGGTAGTGGTGGTGGTGGTGGGGTGGTGGAGCGGTGGTGGCGTGGTGCTGGTGGAGTGTTGGGGTGGTGGAGTTCGGTGGTGTTGGGGAAGGACATGTGTATGGAGAGTGTATATATTTTGATAGCTACATCTTCTGTAATACTCCTGTCACACTACAACGTAACGAGCAAACGTAAGGCTGACGTGATCACGTTTCATCATTACGTTGACGTACGTTGGGTTACATTATTATGACGTCATAATGACGTTAGACTGATGTCGAGCTATGTCACATTACGTCGTGTGACGTTGGCGCGCCTCAAATATTTGAACCTGTTCAAAACTTTTGACGTAACTCGAACCTAAGGGTTTACGTTTGCCGTACATTCTGTACATGTTCGGCGAACGTCAATGACATTAAACGGACATTAGTCAAATGCTGGTCACTACGTTCAACTACGTTCCTCTACGTTGACCCACATTAAACCCAGTGGAAACGTCCACGCGGCGTAATGGGAACGTCAGGATAACGTCAGGAGAACATCAGGAGAACGTACATTCAACATACGTTCAACGTTTCGCCACCATGTCATGACGTATGTAACATCACGTAATGTAGTTCTGGTGATGGAATAACGTTCATAACGTTCTGTGAACGTAATGAAGTTGTCCTCTCTCGTTGAATGACGGTATCACTACGCTTTACTGATGTTACGCTCTCGTCAACTATGCTGCATCCACGTTCAACTTGTGCCCAAATTTGCATACTACGCCGAGAAGTTCAACGTTCTTCACGTTCTCCCTACGCCGACGTCGTTACGTCGTAGTGTGACAGGGCCTTAGGGTAGGGGCTTGTGACTGTGCGCAAATGCTGACTTTATAGTGCTGCCCCACTGGGAGACCAGGTCACTGGCATCATGATCTGAGATCCCACTCGATCACATTATCCTGACACTGAGCTAACCACTCCTTGCCCTATAAATAATCCCAAGCGCCTGGCTAGGAAGCGAGAAATATAATTGTTGTCTTGGTTTCAGTCGACCTCAAACATGTGGGTGAGGGTGTGGCGGGTGTGGGTGAGGGGTGGGGCGGGTGTGGGTGAGGCTGGGCCAGGTGTGGGTGAGGCTGTGGCAGGTGTGGGTGAGGCTGGGGCAGGTGTGGGTGAGGCTGGGGCAGGTGTGGGTGAGGCTGGGGCAGGTGTGGGTGAGGTGGGGCAGGTATGGGTGAGGGTGGGGCATGTGTGGGTGTGGTGGGGCAGGTGTGGGTGAGGGTGGGGCAGGTGTGGGTGAGGGGTGGTGCGGGTGTGGGTGAGGCTGGGTCAGGTGTTGGTGAGGCTGGAGCAGGTGTGGGTGAGGTGGGGCAGGTGTGGGTGAGGCTGGGGCATGTGTGGGTGTGGTGGGGCATGTGTGGGTGTGGCTAGGGCAGGTGTAGGTGAGGTGGGGCAGGTGTAGGTGAGGTGGGGCAGGTGTGGGTGAGGCTGGGGCAGGTGGGGGTGAGGTGGGGCAGGTGTGGGTGAGGCTGGGGCAGGTGTGGGTGAGGCTGGGGCATGTGTGGGTGTGGTGGGGCATGTGTGGGTGTGGCTAGGGCAGGTGTGGCTGAGGTGGGGCAGGTGTGGGTGAGGTGGGGAAGGTGTGGGCGAGGTGGGGCATGGGCCGTATGCAGGAGTCAGTGTTAGCGAAGCAAAACGGTGTTTGGAGGGAATTCCGGTTTAGCGGCGAAAAAATGGTATGCACAAGTCAGTGTTAGGCCTAACACCAAAGGCTTAACGGTGTTACCTTGCCCCTAAAAAATATCAGGTTTAGCGAATTTATTAGGCCCAAATCTATTCAATGCGACCATATTTAACAGAATTAGATACGCAATAAGTGAAATTTATTCAAATTAACCCTAAATTCGAACCCTCCTTAAGGCTACCGCCGCATTGGCGGCGATATTACTAGTTATATTTTCGAATCGATGAACGTAATGTAAACAAATCGCCGCCGCCGCTGCGTTCCATACTGAGGCGGCGGCGATTTGTTTACATTACGTTCGTCGATTCGAAAATATAACTAGTAATATCGCCGCCAATGCGCCGGTAGCCTTAAGGAGGGTTCGAATTTAGGGTTAATTTGAATAAATTTCACTTGTTGCGTATCTAATTCTGTTAAATATGGTCGCATTGAATAGATTTAAGCCTCATATATGGGTACAGACGCAGAGGGATTTCCCAAATCTATAAATAATTTCACGTTTAGCTAAAATGTTAGTGTTACGCGCTCCTGCATACCACTTGACACAGTTCCTGACATCGGCGATAGCTAATCGGTAATAGGCTGTAACACCAAACCCCGCTAACACTGACTCCTGCATACGGGCCCAGGTGTGGGTGATGTGGGGCAGGTGTAGGTGAGGATGTGGCAGGTGTGGCTGAGGGTGGGGCAGGTGTGGGTGAGGTGGGGCAGGTGTGGGTGAGGTGGGGAAGGTGTGGGTGAGGCTGGGGCAGGTGTGGGTGAGGTGGGGCAGGTGTGGGTGTGGTGGGGCAGGTATGGGTGAGGGTGGGGGCAGGTGTGGGTGAGGTGGGGCAGGTTGTGGGTGAGGTGGGGCAGGGTATGGGTGAGGGTGGGGCAGGTGTGGGTGGAGGTGGGGCAGGTGTGGGTGTGGTGGGGCAGGTGTGGGTGAGGGTGGGGCAGGTGTGGGTGAGGCTGGGGCAGGTGTGGGTGAGGTGGGGCAGGTATGGGTGAGGGTGGGGCATGTGTGGGTGAGGTGGGGCAGGTATGGGTTGAGGGTGGGGCGGAGGTGGGTGAGGTGGGCAGGTGTGGGTGTGGTGGGGCAGGTATGGGTGAGGGTGGGGCAGGTGTGGGTGAGGTGGGGCAGGTGTGGGTGTGGGGGGGGGGTTATGGGTGAGGGTGGGGCAGGTGTGGGTGTGGTGGGGGCAGGTATGGGTGAGGGTGGGGCAGGTGGGGTGAGGTGGGGCAGGGTGGTGGGGTGGGTGGGGCAGTATGGGTGAGGGTGGGGCATGTGTGGGTGAGGTGGGCAGGTGTGGGTGTGGTGGGGCAGGTATGGGTGAGGGTGGGGCATGTGTGGGTGAGGTGGGGCAGGTGTGGGTGAGGGTTGGGGCAGGTGTGGGTGAGGTGGGGCAGGTGTGGGTGTGGTGGGGCAGGTATGGGTGAGGGTGGGGCAGGTGTAGGTGAGGCTGTGGCAGGTGTGGGTGAGGGTGGGGCAGGTGTGGGTGAGGTGGGGCAGGTGTGGGTGAGGCTGTGGCAGGTGTGGGTGAGGTGGGGCAGGTGTGTGGGTGAGGTGGGGCAGGTGTGGTGAGGGTGGGTGGGGCAGGTGTGGGTGAGGGTGGGGCAGGTGTAGGTGAGGCTGTGGCAGGTGTGGGTGAGGGTGGGGCAGGTGTGGGTGAGGTGGGGCAGGTGTGGGTGAGGCTGTGGCAGGTGTGGGTGAGGGTGGGGCAGGTGTGGGTGAGGTGGGGCAGGTGTGGGTGAGGTGGGGCAGGTGTGGGTGAGGCTGTGGCAGGTGTGGGTGAGGGTGGGGCAGGTGTGGGTGAGGTGGGGAAGGTGTGGGTGAGGCTGGGCAGTAGTGAAACACGCTCGGGCTGCTTACTCGTGGCACAGTCGACCTGTATAGTGCAAGTAACGGATGTTTGAAGAGTGCACATATTTACGTCAAATACACTTCAACCACATCGGTTACTCCCGAACCCAGAACCCACAACTCTCATTCATCCCGACCCTACTACTCCCGGCCATTCTAGAGTTCCGTACACATAAAGATCTGAATGGATGCAGTGGCTGAATCGCTATAGTGCAAGCTTCCCGTGCGGGAGGTGAGCAGTTCGATTCCCTGTCGAGTCAAAGCACAATGGCATATAAAATTGACACTTGTCGCTGCCTAGCCTGGCACTTGGCATTAATAGGATAGGGCAAGGACTGGTTGGCTCAGCGTCAGGATAATATGACTGAGTGGGATATTGGGTCATGGTGCCGGTGGCCTGATTTCCTAGTGAGGCAGAATTATAAAGTTTCCATGAGTGCAAACTGTCACAAATCGCTACCCATCCTGATATGACCTTAGATGTTGCCAGGACGTAAAACTCCATCAAGCAACCAACCACCCAAGTCGGTAACCGTCCTGATATGAAATTAGATGTTGCCAGAATTTTTTTTAAACAACCCAAACACATTTAAACGCTCCATACAGATGTTGTGAATTCTGAGTAAATACACATTTTACCTTTTTAGCGCAAACCAGTCCTGGCCCTATCCTAATAATGCTGAGTGCCTGGCTAGGAAGCGACAAGTGCCAATTTATAAGTCATTAGTTTGACTCAACCATGGTTTGACTCTATTTGAATCCCACGATGTCTCAAAACGGGATACAGACGCTTAATGCTAGGTACACACCTACCGTTTTTCCGCACCCACCTACCATATACGATCTAAAACTGCCCAAAAGTCGTGAGGTGTGCACTCCCCTAGCACACCTACCGATTGCGATTCGCGACTTAAAACTCATTTTTAGGGCTAAAACTGCTTCCTTACGATTGCGATTCGCGATTCGAAAAATGAATCGGCCCGTTTTCAGTTTTAAGCGGGTCGGGTCGGGTCGCGAGTTTTAGTGCGCGAATCGTATACGGTAGGTGTGTACCTAGCATTACTCATTCCACCATCCCCCCCCCCCCTCCTCCCATCCGTCTGGTCAGTAAAAGTGTTATATGTCATTGTTTTGACTCGGCCGGGATCCAAGGCCTGCTCTTAAGGCCCTGTCACACTGTGCCATATTGCATCAGCGTATGCCAACGTATGTGATTTTGCGGTTGGTGTATGCTCGTGTACACTGGTGTATGCTGGGACATGTTGGTGTCTTTGGCATCAGTAGTATTTGTTAACAGCCCACGGGTGTATGCTGAGACAAGTTATGGGTACGTTTGGGATAAGTAGTATTTTTTAACATGTTCAAAATTCCCACTGTATGACAGCGTGCGTCACATATGTCAGCATACGCTTATGCAGTGTGACAGGGCCTTAACCAATTTGATTGCCGCATCCGGTATAATGCGTAAAGAACAGAACACCTGCAAATTGCCACCTCTATGGTCCTAAAGGCCATGTCACACTTTACCGGATTGTGGAAACAGATTGAAATGGAACAAAGTCCTTTGATATCTGGGAAAGTCCGGTTTGTGTATGTTGCATATCCATTGATATCCATTGACATGTGTTGATATCCGGCCTGATCCGTTACAAGTTTTGAGCATGCACAAAACTTGTAATGGATTGCGCCAGACTGACGTATGCGGTTATTATCCATTACCGTCCATTCCCCTTCTGTTCCCCTTCCATTCCCATCCATTACCCATTCATTCCCATCCGTTCCCGTCCGTTACCGTCCATTCCCATCCATTACATATCCATTACACATCTGTTGCCGTACGTTATAGTTCTGTTTGTACACTGAATTGTCCATTGATCATTAGATATGTTATCGTCCGTAACCGTCTGTTACCCATCTGGTACCATCTGTAAAGGGGCTGTCAAATTAGGGTTATTTGCGGGAACGTACGGCGGCGTAAGCTCATTACGTCATATACATCAGTATATGCCGCCATACGCTACGCATACGCTACGCATACGCCGACATATGCCATCATACGCTGATCCTCCAACAAGCCTGTTTCCTTGCTCAAAATTTTCAGCGTATGGCAGCGTATGGATCATGCGCTGCTCATATGCTAGGCATATGCTATGCATATGCCAGCATAGGCTATGCATAGGTTAGGGGTACGTCGGCATAGGTTGGGCGTATGCTGGATTGACACCCGCCGGGTGTCTCTTGCGTACCCCCAACGTTCTGTAAAAGTGGTGTCACACTATGGCGTATGGCGTTAGTGTATGGATTTTCGACCCATACGCCGTCATACGCCGTCATACGCTTCGCATATGCTATGCATACGCTATACATACACCGGCATATGCCATCATGCGCCCTCATATGCCCTCATACGCGCGTATGTCCAAATTTTGTTTGAGCATGCTAAAAGTTGTTCGGCGTATGGCAGCGTATGGCTCATATGCTGCTCATACGCTCGACGTACGCTATGCATACGCCAACATAGGTTACGCATAGGTTGGGCATACGCTGAACTTGTCAATCACAACTGTCAAACCTCATCACAGTACGCCGCGCATAGGTCGGGATACGCTTTGAATACGCCGCCATAGGCTAGGGGTAGGTTAGGCATAGGTTAGGCATAGGTTATGCATAGGTTAGGCATAGGTTAGGCATAGGTTAGGCATACACTTCAGATGCCGCTGGGACCTTGTGCGTAGCGTATGACGGTGTATGGGTCGAAAACCGCATACGCCGGCATACGCTAATGCCATACGCCGTAATGTGACAGGGCCTTTACCCGTCCATTGCTGTCCGTTACATAATCGATACATTTCACGTCCGAATCACACCGGACTCAAATATTTTTGTCCGGCTCTATCCGTTTCCTCAATCCGGCGAGGTGTGACAGGGGCTTTACTGACGACCTGGTGGTCTGGAGTCCCCAGCTTCATTTGCATGCCTCTGGCACTGCCAGGCACGAGCACCTTGGAAGGCTACCTGACCGAGACACTTAAAAGAAACCCGACTTAACGGTTTCATAAGGTTGGTTGGTTGTTGGAGTTGTACGTCCTGGCAACATCTGAGGTCATATCAGGACAGAACATCTAAGGTCATATCAGGACGGGTTCAATAAGGTTGGTTGGTTGTTGGAATTTTACATCCTGGCAACATCTAAGGTCATATCAGGACGCGACATTTATGCTCATATCAGGACGGGTTCAATAAGGTTGGTTGGTTAGTTGTTGGAGTTTTATGTCCTGACACCATCTAAGGTCACATCAGGACAGGTTCAATAAGGTTGGTTGGTTGTTGGAGTTTTACGTCCTGGCAATATTTAAGGTCATAACATTAATAGGATGGGTTCAATCAGGTTGGTTGGTTGTTGGAGTTTTACATCCTGGCAACATCAAAGGTCATATCAGGACGGGTTCTATGAGGTTGGTTGTTGGAGTTTTACATCATGGCGACATCTAAGGTCATATCAGAACAGATTCAATCAGATTGTTTGGTTGTTGGAGTTTGTTTGAATCCTGGCAACATCTAAGGTCATATCAGGATGGGTTCAATAAGGTTGGTTGGTTGTTGGAGTTTTACGTCCTGACAACATCTAAGGTAATATCAGGATGGGCACCGACTTGTGACATTGCGCAATTATAAAACTTTATAGTGCTGGCCCAACTGGAAAAGCAGGCCATCAGCACCATGACCTGATATTGCACTCAGTCACATTATCTTGACACTGAGCCAACCAGTCGTTGCCCTATCCTAATAATGCCGAGGGCCAGGCTAGGAAGCGACAAGTAATACATTTGTAAGTCATCGGTTTGATCCGATCAGGAATCGAACTCCCGACCTTCCTCACGGGAAGCCTGCGCTCTACCGATTCGACCACTACGCCCGGTGTTCAATAGAAACACGCAGATATCTAGCAATAGAGATGGCAATAATCAAACCATGAGTACCGGACGCCATGACCGAATCGGTAGAGCGCAGGGTTCCCGTACGGACGGTCGGGAGTTCGATTCTCGGTCAAGTCAACCCAATTACAAAATTAAGATTTGTCACTCTCTGACCTCGCAGTCGGCATTACAAGGATAGTCCAAGGACTGATTTGCACAGAATCAGGATAATGTGACTGAGTGGGAAATCAAGTCATGGTGCTGCTGGCCTTGTTTCCCACTAAGTCAACACTATGTAGTCATGATGAATATGCATTGTCGCAAATCGGTACTCGTCCTGATGTGACCTGAGATGTTGCCAAGACGTGAAACCCCAACAAACAATGACGTTATTGAGTGCCCCTGTATCTATATCGGACACCTGGTCAAACATTTAGGGATGTGTTTTTGTTTAGAACATGTTATGACCTCATAGGATTATGAAGTTTTAACACAGGCGAAATTAAGTGTATTTTCACCATGCAACAATCATGTATACCTTATGGCCATTTAAAGGATTGTAGCGTTGGGAATATCTGAATTTAAGCAACATTTTCTTGAAGAAAATTGCTAATTTAAAACTAAGTACTGTGTATACTCATTTTCGGCGATTTTGTTTTCAGACAATTTAGTAATTTATTTTCATATTTAGATATTTTGGTGGTAATTGGTCGGTCATTGTATGGTAATGAATGTCCAGTGTTGAAACCCGCCTCAGGCATTTCCCAGTACACTTGCATTACAGCAATAGAGGCTCGCAATTCATGTATAAACTGAGGGCACATTTTGTTATTTTAAATTATAAAAGAAAAGAACAAAATAGAAAAACAACATAAAAGGATTCATTTGAATTAATTGAGACTGAGTAAACAGTGCGGGGTGGTCATGTTTACTTTAGGACCTCCACTGTTGTGACACAGAGGGCCCAACCATGAATTTGTTTTATTTTCTTGAAAGTGTCCTACTTCAGGGTTGCTATCAGTATCTTTTTTATTCTTTTTTCTTGAAGATTTATACTGCCTGTAATGGATAAGTCTGAATAGACTTGTTTTCACCATTAGACAGTTTAGCTACAGAAAACCCAAGCCTACACTTTTACCGACCCAAGGGATTTTTAACCTCCCCCACCATGGTATGAGAGCAACTGGCCTTTGATGACGCTGTAAGTTATACACAGCGGTGGGAATCCAAATTGGCAGAGGTGGGGAGGGCACTGGGAATCGAACCCCTCACCTTCAGATCAGGAGTCTGACCTAGAAAAAAGTCAGACACTCTAACCACTGTGCCAGAGAGAACACCACCATCATAGCTACACAACCAGATGAGATGGCCTAATATGTTGAGAGTCCGGCTCCGGCTTTGGGATATCGCTGGATTAGAACCCACGGGTTCTAACCCTGATAGAGTCAAACCAATGACTGAAAAGTTGATACTTGTCAATTTCTAGCCCTGCACTCGACATTATTAGGATAGTGCAATGACTGGTTGGCTCAGTGTCAGGATAATGTGACTGAGTGGAATATCATGTCATGGTGCTGGGGGCCTGGTGTCCCAGTTGGGCAGCACTATAAAAGTCGCCATGAGTGCGCACTGTCACAAGTCGGTACCAGTCCTGATATGAGCTTAGATGTTGCTAGGATGTAAACAACAACAAACAACAAATAAACACTGGCAAAAGAAGTTTGCCCATGCTAATTCAACAGGCAAGGGATCGTGAACGCTGGTGATGAACAGTCATGAATATTGCCGATAGGATTTGTTTGTTGTTGTTGTACGTCCATGCAACATCTAAGGTAATATCAGGATGGGTACCGACTTGTGACTTGGCACTCATGGCGACTTTA
>CM059189.1:22726991-22756621 GCA_030323885.1 Branchipolynoe longqiensis | reverse complement strand
AGATGGAGGAGCCGCCAGCGGCTCGGTCTCCATCTGGTGCGTGCTTGTTATGAATGGTGTAGCCTTTAAGACTACAACTCTCAGAAGCTTTTATATAAGTTTCTTGTAGGCAAACAGCGAGTGGATTGAGGTTGCAACAAAGAAGAGACAACTCTTCGATGTTGCTCCTAAAACCTCGGCAGTTCCATTGAATAAGAGATGCACCTGTCACTGTGCCGAATGTAGTTTGGGTCTGGGTATTTTCGTTTTGTACCATTGCAGGTACTCCAGTGCATGATGTGCTTTATGGGGCTTCAGCATCCAAAGAAACATATCATAATATATTATTAATTCCTTCCATAAGAAGATGAAGACAAGACAGGGTTAATGGATCAAGCCTAAGACTCTGGCTGGTCCTAAAGACCTACCAGGACATTTTGTATTGAGCAAGATGGGAGGCGAAATGGGCAGATAGTAGGGGGGGGGTGAGGCACCACCTGGAGGGCAGGAGGAGAATCACGGGAGCTGCTTGAAGACAGACCTCCAGCTCTCCAGGTTGCACCCCCACCTCCAGTAACCCAACTACACAATAACATATCAAAAAGGGATTACAGGAGTAGAAGCAGATAAGAGAACAATAATAATAAGAAGAAGCAGGATACTTACACACATGAATAATATTTGCATAAGTAGTTTATACCTCACAATGCTAGGTCGCCCGGTCACATCCATTATATTGATGAGATTAGCAGGGGGCATATGTAAAGGGGCTGTCACATTAGGTTTTTTTGCGGGTGCGTATGGCGGCGTAGGCGCATTACGTCATATACGTCGGCATATGCTGTATACGCTACTCATACGCTATGCATACGCTACTCATACGCTACTCATACGCCACCAGATGCCGTCAGATGCCGCCAGATGCCGGCTTATGAGGCATACGCCGCCATACGCTTTCATAAATCCGTCCGTCCAAATTTGTTTGTGCATGCTCAAAAAATCTCGACCTATGATAGCGTATGGCCCATACGCTACTCATACGCCGGCATACGCTCCTCATACGCCGGCATACGCTCCTCGTATGCTAGGGGTACGCCGGCATAGGTTTTTCATACGCTCAACTTGTGTCACCGGCGTATCTCTAGCGTATCTCTAGCGTATGTAGCGTATGCATAACCTACGAGTTACGTATGGGAGCGTACTCCTAGCGTATGCACATCATATGCACGCTACTCATATGCGCATACGATACGCGTACGCTACTCGTATGCTACTCGTACACCCCACATGCCAATTAAAACTGTCAACAAATGTCACAGCACGCTCCCATACGCTCCTCATATGCTCCTGGTATGCTCCTCATAGGTTCCACATACGCTCAAAACCAGCCGAAAGGTCACCAAATGTCATCATAGGCCAGCACGCGCAGGACCTACGTAGGTTTTCAATACGCTCCCGCCATATGCCGTAATGTGACAGGGCCTTTAAACATCATACCCTGAGAGATTTTAAAATCTATTTTTAGAGCTCAGGTTTGTAAAAGTGCGTAGGCTGATGAAAGCAACACATTTCGAAACCAAAAACCGATCTAGAACTGATACTACAAATAGAGTTTATATACTAGTTCACTTATACCCCAGTCACACGAGAGGCAGCGTTCGCCGCCAACCTCCCTACGCCCTAAAGGACGCCAACCACCCAGCGTTCCATTCGATACATTAATTCAAATTCGATTTAGGCGCCATGTCGGCGCCATGTCGGCGCCATGTCGGCGCCAGGTCGGAGCCAACCACATGGTGACTGCAGCATCGCATGTGTTGGCAGCAACCCAGGGCGGCGCCAGGGCGGCACCAGGGCGGCGCCATGTCGGCACCAGATCGGCGCCATGTCGGCAACCATTTTGAATGGTGCCGCCGGAACAGGACGTAAGGAGGTTGCACGTGCAGCAGCAGCAACCTCCTTGCGTTCAAAATTCCCGAAATGGACGCCAGGAGGTTGGCGTCCTCGTGGCGACAGCACTCAATCAGGGCGTAAGGAGGGCGCAAGGAGGAGGTTTTGACATCGCGAATCGATCATTAGCGAACGCATGCCTCGTCTGACTGGGGTATAAATCAGCAGTTGTTAGTGCGTGGAAGGAGATACTCAGTCAATGTAATATTATTAATAGAATATGTTAATGATGAAGCTTATGGTGTCAGAATGTTTATGTGCATGTTAAACTAATTAAGTCATTGGTTTGACTCAACTGGGATTCACATGCCCGACCTTCCACGTGCAAAGCCAGCCCTCTTACCACTTCTGCCACCATGCCACATCTGGTTGGTACTATATCCAAGAAAGATGGCACTATGATTGTGCCCGAATGGGCTATTATATTATTACATAGTGCCTCTGGTATTTTGATATACCTTTGAGGCAATACTATAAAACAATCACGAGAGTGCAGTTATTGAGTTAGACCCCACTCACACTACTGCTTGCGACCAGTTTGCGACCACCTTAGACCAAAGAACTGACCGACACTCACCGGTGACGTCCTTGCTACCAAAACAATGGCTGCCGATGTCTGGCGTCATTGTTGACTGGGGGTTCTTTGGTCTAAGGTGGTCGCAAAGTGGTCCCAAGCTGTAGTGTGACGGGCGTATAACTCAGTAGCTGCACACTCGTGATTGCTTTATAGTACTGCCTCAAAGGTATATAAAAATACCAGAGGCATTATGTAATATAATGGCCCATTCAGGCAACGAGACGGGATGGCCGAATGAGTTAGAGCGTCGGTATCCCATGTTGGTAGATCGTGGGGTCGTGAGTTCGAACCCTGATCGAGTCAAACTTAAAAATTGATACTTCTCGCTTCCTAGCCTGGCGTCCGTCATTATTAGGATAGGACAATGACTGGTTGGCTCAGTGTCAGGATAATGTGACTAAGTGGGATATCAGGTCTTGGTGCTGGTATTCCGAGTGGGGCAGCTCTATAAAGTCACAAGAGTGCGCACTGTCACAAGTCGGTACCCGTCCTGCTATGACCTTAGATGTTGCTAGGACGTAAAACAACAATAAACAACAACGACCATTCGGGCACAATCATAGTGCTATCTTTCTTGGATATAGTACCAACCGGACGTGGCTTGGTTGCAGAATTGGTAAGAGGGCCGGCTTCGCACGTGGAAGGTCAGGCATGTGAATCCCAGTCGAGTCAAACCAATGACTTATGAAATCTGTCGCTTCCTAGCCCGGTGCTCAGCATTAATAGGCATGTGCCATGACTGGTTAGCTCTGTATTTGGATAATGTGACTGAGTTGGATATTGGGTCATGGTGCTAGTGGCCAGATCCCCCTATAAAGTGGTTATCAGTGGGCACTGTCTCAAATCGGTATCCATCCTGATATGACCTTAGATGTTGCTAGGACGTAAAACACTGTACACCAAAACGGCTTTCGTAGCACCAGGGCTATGTATGATAGGATATCTCACTCATTCATGTTATCACCACAGTGAGCCAACCAGACCTGACTATTTCATTGCTACAGCCACACACTAGGCGAAGTATCAACCATAACCAGGTTCTGGAATTATAGGGTTAGACTGGGTAAGGGATCGAACCCATGACCGCTCAGGCACAAACATCAGACCTTCTACCACCTAGGCCTCCACACTCTCTGGCATCGGCACTGTGTGAGTCATAATTGCACGCCCCTTTACAATATACACTATACAATGTATATATGTGTATACATGTACATATATGTATAGACCAGATGGGATGGCCGAATGAGTTCAGCGTCCGTCTCCCGTGTTGGTAGATCGTGGGATTCGAACTCAAGGTGTTGAACCCTGGTCGAGTCAATCCAATGACATACAAATTTATACTTGTCGCTTCCTAGCCAGGCACTTGGCATTATTAGGATAAAGCAAGGACTGGTTGGTTCGGTGTCAGGTTAATGTGACAATAGCATAACATCCAAGTGTGGCAGTTAGCAAGTTATGATGCTGGTGGCATACGGCACCGTCGGGCAGCACTATAAAGTCACCATGAGGACTGTCACAAGTTGGCACCGGTCCTGATATGACCTCAGATGTTGCCAGGATGAACAACTCCAACAATCAACCATATATATATATATATATATATATATATGGTTTTATTTAATTTGTTTAAATATAAAAAGTAAATTGGGTGTGTGAGACATAATTGCATGCCCCTTTACAATATATATATATATACAAATATATATACAAATATATATATATATGTATATATATTTGATTCTATTTAATTTGTTCAAGTATAATAGTAAATACAAATTTTGATAAACACGAAAATAATGAAAATAAAATATGTCGAAGTATTAGTAGGTGTGACCCGCAAGGATCGAGCAGCATATAAGAAAGGTAGCGTCTCCCCTGGGGGCACCGGAATGACACGACTTGAATGGGGAGGTGTGTGGGTGTAAGGGGGTGGGGTGGGGTGGGGTGGGATGGGGTGGGTGGGCGACTATATATCCTACTACTTTTAGTTCTTTACTTTTCTTCTATATTTTTCTTTTAATAACAAGTTTGTTCATTGAATAACGTTTTATGTTAGCGCCGGACTGTTGGTCTTCCGGGCATACACATATTTACTCTCTCTCTCTCTCTCTATATATATATATATATATACAATCAGCTCTGGTTAAAGTTGCATAGTCCAATGAAAATATGAAATTTTCAAAGCCAAAACAATTATCTAGATTTGAATATACATATCTAACTTAGATACTGGTGCGCTTAAACATTTGTCATCACACTGAAGGGAATACAGGTGCAATTTAAGAGAACCTGTAACTGCAGAAGCCTATCCTGTCAGGGTTTTGGCGTGCTTGCCAACATTAATATTGCATGGTTGTATTTCAAATATCTCCAAAGGTAACCATCTAAAATAAAAGTTACTTCAAACTAAAGTATGGTAGTCTATAGCGATCAATCTACTGTATTTATCTCAGAAAATGACAGAAACTCTAAACCATCGGACTATGCAACTTTAATCCGACACGATATGTCACATGCCAAATAATGTCGGATAGCAAATTGTCGGATAAACCATTAAGACAATTTCATGGTCATATGTGTTATTTTTTAAGAGTTCAGGCGCAAAACCCTGTAAACGCCAATCCAAAAATTGAGATAAACATTGGAATCAAACCATTAACAAGTTCATTTGTTTATTTTCCTTCTGTGTTGTCCATTTCTCCATAAATATGTGATTATATGAAAAGTGGAATTAGTGAGAATTAACATTATTTTCAGGTAAAAATGTGTTATTTAATCCACATTTTTGGATTGGTGTTCATTTATAAGCCTATATATATGCCTACATGTGACTGAATCATGTATGCAGTTGTTCCTTAAAATAATAATAAAACCCAAGTAACATATCTACATTCATTACAGATAAACATACATATCAATCATACACACTAACATTATTTGATATTTAAAAACTTCGACAAACTGGACTATACAGCATGGTTCTGAGAATAGTGGATTTCAAGTGACGGATTAACCAGAGCTATAGGCATGATACAGGCATGTGTGTTACACAGATGCAGCGTCAGTGTTTGAAAGCGAGGGTCGGGTTAACCAGAGTAATTAAATTAGCATTGCTGAACATTGGTGAAATCAATATCCTCACACGTGTCAATTCAGAGAACCTGAAATCGTGTCGGTATACAGAATTGTCGGATTAGCCAGTGTTGGATTAATATTTATAATTTTTGCTTCCTAGCCTGGCACGTGGCATTAATAGGATAGGGCAAGGACTGGTTAGCTCAGTGTCAAGATAATGTGACTGAGTGGGATTTTGGGTCATGGTGCTGGCGGCCTGGTCTCCCAGTGGGGCAGAACTATAAATTCACCATGAGTGCTCACTGTCGCAAATCGGTACCTGTACTGATATTACCTTAGATGTTGCTAGGATGTAAACTAACAAGAAACAAACAAACAGACTATATATCTTTATATATCTCTATATAGGTTAATACAAACTCTATGCAGCGCTACGTAGCTCTATATAGCTCCATCTACCTCTATTTTGCTCTATATAGCTATATTTATATATATAGCTATATATATATCTTAATTCTAAAAACTACTTAAAGTTACAAAGTCCACCATAGTCGAAACTACATAAAGTTGCATAGTCTACGATATTCAAAACTACATACAGTAGCATCGTTGACAAAAGTCAAAACTACTCAAATTGGTACATGTTCCCATATTCCAAACTCCTTAGAATTGCATAATCTGCTATTCGCAAAATTGCTTAAAGTCGCACAGTCCACCATTCTCAAACCCACTTAAATAAACTTAGACGACCATTTTCAAAATTTCATGAATTGGCACGATCCACCCTAATCAATACTACCTAAAGCTGCATAGGCTGATGTTGCTAGGGTGTAGAACCCCAACAAGCCAATCAATCTCTGCTGACAGGGCCGAGTCAGGGCAAAGTGTTCACCAGCACTGCTGCTCGTACAACTGACCCTTCCGTGAGGGCACATGTCGATGGACGCCTATACTTTTATATTTGGCTGTCAATTAATTTTGGCGCTGGTATTTTCCCCTCAACAATTTCAATTTTACCCTGACCAGACCCTACAGTAAAACCTCCGATAACTTTGCCAAATCTATACAGAAGATAAGTTCTGCTTACATTCGAAATACAGTATAACCCTGTTAAACCAAACTTGAAGGGACCCTAGAAATTTGTTTGGATTAACCAATCGTTGGTTTAACTGAGCTTTGACTTTGACTTTGACTTGCCTTTGGCAAAAACGTTGGTGCATTATGAATGTAATATACAATGTATGTGGAATCTATGATTATTGTCTGGTATGTATATACAGTTTAACCCCATTAAACCAACCTCGGATAAATCAAACGATCGGTTAATCCAAACTTGTTTTGACGACCCCGCAAAATACTACCATTTATCATATAAAAAAAGTCTCAGATGACCTTAAAACCACATGAAAGTTTCGTTTAACTGTACCGGAAGTGGCCTGGGGCCGACAATTGTGTTTGGATTAACCGATACTATGGATTAACCGACTTTGGTTTGACCAACTTTTTTAT
This sequence comes from Branchipolynoe longqiensis, assembly GCA_030323885.1. Classification (NCBI taxonomy): domain Eukaryota; kingdom Metazoa; phylum Annelida; class Polychaeta; order Phyllodocida; family Polynoidae; genus Branchipolynoe; species Branchipolynoe longqiensis. Next base: position 22,749,528 of record CM059189.1, on the reverse strand, counting down.
ATGATAAATAGTAGTATTTTGCCGTTTGGATTAACCGATCGTTTGGTTTAGCCGAACTTAGTTTAACGGGGTTGTACTGTACCATGTAAATACTCACATTGATCTGACTAATGTTGATCTCGTAATATTACACTCCTGTTGCTATTTTGTGGCTTACAGAATTTCATTGCATTATATGCTGCAAAGTGTGTATTCAACATTTATTGTATCCATTATTCTATTTACCTTTTTGCATAAATAATCCTGAATTGAAAAATGGCTGGAAGGCCAGCACTTCGACACTGACAAAATACAGATTCAGCAGAATAAACATATTTACCACAGGAGAAAATCCACATAGTTTCTAAATCTTATTTTGTTCATGTATTGTAATAATAATGATACTAATAGTTGTACTACGACTTATAATAATAATAATAATAGGGTTTACAAAACACAAACACACATAAACAATTTACAATGACCAGTCAGGTTTTAAATATGGCAGAGCTTCAAAATAACATTCGCTAAACGGAACGATTTCTATACCGGAAGTGTTAGGTAGGACTGCCAGTGGTTGGTTGGATGTATCCGGTTTGCCCCTTGCCCCTTGCCTCCTGCCTCTTGCCTCTTGCCTCTTGGCGTGTGCTTGTCGGCAGCTTGATGGAGTGGACGCCAGATTGGATAAAACCTAGTAATCTGGCTTTCAGATTGAGACCGATTAGACGCAGAGATCGGGTGTTGGCTTACAGACTATAAGAGACCCGCATGCTTATATGTTATCAGGGTTTGATGTCCTAGAAATATCTGAGGTCATGTCAGGACGAGTACCGACTACCCCCGGACAATTCCCGGACTACCCGGATGAGTCACGGATTACACCTGGATGATGCCGGATGATGCGGATCGATCCCGGATTGCAATATTCCCCGGGTCGCCCCGGATGTTTTAAACATTTTAAGGCATCCGGGGCCAACCCCGGATCAGGCCGGACCAGCCACGGAACGCCAAGGATCACCAAGGATCACCAAGGATGATCCACGGCTGACGCCGGATCGCCATGGACCACGCTGGATCACGGGTCGGGGCTTGTCCGGCCCCTGATCCGGGTGGGTGTGACCTTACTGATTTAGGAATACAGTCTGGGATGTAATGACACTATAAGTATCACACTCACACGGTGAGACTGTGAGATGGTGAAGCTGCCAGCCTGTCACATGGTCACACAGTGAGAGTGTCACACTGTCACGGTGTCACGCTGTTACACTGTCACGCTGTCACACTGTCACGCTGTCACACTGTCACACTGTCACACTGTCACACTGTCATACTGTCACACTGTCACACTGTCACACTGTCACGCTGTCACATGGAGGTAAGTTACTGTCCAGGAATCAGACTACTGCAACAGATCTTGGATCTTATACTATAGTGTAACCGATATTGATTGATTTAATGGACATTTTCTAGCAATATATCAGTTTTCAACTACACTTCTAGACATTGATTGAGTGACTGAGAGCAGGATTCGCGGCTACCTTCCAGCAACATCTGAGGTCATATCAGGACAGACATCGACTTGTGACAGTACACAGGCATGATGGCTTTATAGTGCTGCCTAACAAAGTAGGATTGCCAAAATATCCCACTGTCGCACATTATCCTGACATTGGGATCAAACCCGCGACCTGCCAACATGAAGCAGATAACCACTTATCCAGTCTGCCTGGAAACAAGTTGACTAGGAAGCAGCTTGTGTATTTGTTTGGGTTTTACATCCTGACATCTAAGGTCATATCAGAACGGAGATCCACATGTGATAGTGCATGCTTACGGCGACTTTATGGTGCTGCCCACGGGAGACCAAACTGTAAAGGCCCAGTCACACCTTACCGGACTGGGGAATCGGACATGAAGCGGACACTGTCCGGTGAAATATGGCAATGTCCGGTACATGTCTGCTACATGTCCGGTACCCATCCAGCAGTGTCCGGCGGTGTCCGGTGGTGTCCGGTACAAGTTTTGAAGATGCACTAACCTTGAACCGGACACCACCGGACTGAAGTGTACGGTTGGTGTCCGTTTTATGTCTGTTTCGTCCATTTCGTCCGGTTCATGTCCGTTCAGCATCCGTTAGGTGTCCGTTTTGTATCCTGTTGGTGTCCGGTTGGTGTCCGTTTGGTGTCCGGTCCGTCTGTTTGACGTCCGTTTAACGTCCGTTTGGCGTCCGTTTGACGTCCGTTTAACGTCCGTTTGACGTCCGTTTGACGTCCGTTTGACGTCCGTTTGACGTCCGTTTTATGGCCGTTTGACGTCCGTTTGACGTCCGTTTGACGTCCGTTTGACGTCCGTTTGACGTCCGTTTGACGTCCATTTAACGTCCGTTTAACGTTCGTTTAACGTCCGTTTAGCGTCCGTTTAGCGTCCGTTTCGTCTGGCGGCCGTTTCAACAGTTTGACACCGGACACCACCGGACTAGAAAATTCTTTGTGCGGTGGTGTCCGGTACTCAGTCTGGTGATGTGTGACTGGGTCTTAAGCAACACACCCTAATATCCCACTCAGTCACATTATCCTGATACTAAGCTAACCAGTCCTTACTCTATCAAAGTGATGCTAAGTGCCAGACGTTTTGTAAGTCATTGATTTGACTCAGCTGGGATTCGAAGGCCTTGTGCACTGGAAGCCTGGGCTTTCTCCGATTCGGCCACAGTGTGCGCGTTTTCTTGGTGGTTGGTTGTGTGTGCAATAATGTAATAATCGTACAGGACAGACTATTGTGATGGAAGACGTGCAATAATGTAATAATCGAACAGGACAGACTATTGTGATGGAAGACGTGCGATAATGTAATAATCGAACAGGACAGACTATTGTGATGGAAGACGTGCAATAATGTAATAATCAAACAGGACAGACTATTGTGATGGAAGACGTGCAATAATGTAATAATCAAACAGGACAGACTATTGTGATGGAAGACATGCAATAATGTAATAATCGAACAGGACAGACTATTGTGATGGAAGACCTGCAATAATGTAATAATCGAACAGGACAGACTATTATGATGGAAGACATGCAATAATGTAATAATCAAACAGGACAGACTATTGTGATGGAAGACCTGCAATAATGTAATAATCGAACAGGACAGACTATTGTGATGGAAGACCTGCAATAATGTAATAATCGAACAGGACATACTATTGTGATGGAAGACGTGCAATAATGTAATAATCGAACAGGACAGACTATTGTGATGGAAGAAGTGCAATAATGTAATAATCGAACAGGACAGACTATTGTGATGGAAGACGTGCAATAATGTAATAATCGAACAGGACAGACTATTGTGATGGAAGACGTGCAATAAGGTAATAATCGAACAGGACAGACTATTGTGATGGAAGATGTGCAATAATGTAATAATCGAACAGGACAGACTATTGTGATGGAAGACCTGCAATAATGTAATAATCGAACAGGACAGACTATTGTGATGGAAGATGTGCAATAATATAACAATCGAAGAGGACAGACTATTGTGATGGAAGATGTGAACATCTCCACAAATTCACCAGAATTAATCACAAAGGGAAAGTTTGTTTTATTCAACAACGCCTCTAGAGCACTTTGATCTTATCATCGGCTATTGGACGTCAAACATATGGTCATTCTGACATATTTCTTTGGAGGAAACCCACTGCCACAACATAGGCTAGTCTTTCCGATAAGCAGCAAAGGGTCTTTCCCACAGACAGGACAACACTACCACAGCCTTTGAATTTGATGAACCAGTTGTGGACCACTGATTGGCCAGAATTAATCACATTGATGGTATGAGTAATTGTGCTTTTATGTAGTAGAAACTTTACACCTTATGCTTGGTGACACTAAATAGCTGATACTGGTTTAATAGTGCTGCAACAATAAGTATGTCTAGAATGTTAATACTCTATGTGTGGCAGACATTCTGTGGGTCCATTAGCATGGCGGTAGACTGTCCACCTCTGAAGGTGTAGGTCATCCTATCGATCCTCTCAGTGGACCCATCTGCAGTTTGGAATATTTTCCATTCCAACCAGTGGTCCACAACTGGTTCATCAAATGCTGTGATATGTGTTGGTCCTGTCTGTGGGGAAAGTGCATATATACAAGATCCCTTGCTGCTTATCAGAAAAAGTAGCCTATGTGGTGGGAGCAGGTTTCCTCTCAAGAAATATGTCAGAATGACCATATGTTTGATGTCCAATAGCCGATGGATACAATACCAAAAAAACAAATTTGCTCTAGTGGTGTCGTTAAATAAAACAAGTAATAATAACGAACTGAAAAAGCTGATTCGGAAACAATTTTGGGGAAGGGCAGGGAGCAGTGTTGCAGTTTCCGCAGTACGCCAGTTTGTGAAGGACACATACATTCAAATGCATTGTCCATGGCCGTGAGCAAATCTTCATACAGAAAAAGTCAAATATCTCTCAAATCACACCACCTAGAAACAAACCGCTTGGCACACATATAGAAAACATATTCAACAAACAGATTATATTACATTTATAAGGTTAGGGTTCTTGATTTCTATTAATTTTGAATAAAACTAATGTGTTGCACTGCGCGTACCGTCAAACTCAAGGCATTGTCAATGGTCGTGAGCAATCTTCATACAGAAAATACAGAAAAAGTGAAATATCTCTAAAACCACACCACCTAGAAACAAATCGCTTGGTACACATATAGAAAACATCTTTGCGAAAAACATTTTATTAAATTTATAAGGTTAGTGACTCACGACCATTGACAATGCGTTGAGTTTGAGTCTATGCACACGGCTGAACACGGGACACGGCTGAAAACGCCACACCGGGATCTTTTCGCACAGGAAGCCTGCGCTCTTTTTCCAATTCGGTCACCGCGTCCTGTAGAGGGAGAGGATGTGGTGACAATGTGTGTGTGTGTGGGGGGGAGGGGGGGTGGAGGAGGGCATGTGTAGTTGTGGGGGGGGGGGGGGAGGACGGTGTACAGTTTAGGGGGAGAAAGGGGTGTTTACGGGAATGTTTACTGGGCACACTCACTGGGCATGGTTTCCTAATCGGTAGAGCACAGGCCTCCTGTGCGGGAGATTGGGAGTTCAATTCCTGGTCGAGTCAAACCGGACACAAATCGCTTGGTACACATATAGAAAACATCTTTACCAAAAACATTATATTAAATTTATAAGGTTAGTGTCGATGCTGTTCGATTTTGAAGCATGCGCAGAACCGATGTGTACCTCGCAAACTGGCGTACCCCGGAAACTGCAACACCGGGATTAGGGCGGGAGGTTGATGGGGTTGTGACCGGCGTTTGGGGGGTTTGGCAGGGGTTTGCTTGACAGGGGGGGGGGGGGCTCGGTGGGATGTGACGGGGGATTTGGCGGGGGGTGGGGGGGGGGGTCAGTGGGGGTGGGGGGGGGGGGCCGATGTGGCCGGGTTTTAGGGCTGTGTGGTTGGTTGGTTGTTGGGGTTTTACGTCCTGGCAACATCTAAGGTCATATCAGGACGGGGTATGGTGGGTTCCTAGAAATGTTATTGCCCATTCATTGATTGCTGGCGACACCCGCTTCCACGCGGCGTGCGACATTGTTCGGAGGCGGACAGTTGAATTGGCATCTATTATTGTCACTAGGAGACAACGGGCAAAGCAGGCAGTGGCACGGCCAGAAGGGTCGGAGACATGACCCCCGAGGGCAGGGGTGTGGGTGTGGGTAGGGGGGGGGGGGGGGGGGCGAAGGGGGAAGCGGCGGGGGAGAATAGGGGAGGTGAAGAAGAGGATGGGGCGGGGAGCCGACAGGGCGCGGGGGAGGGGGAGAGGGGAGCGGGGGGAGGCGGCGTTGGGGGGGGGGGGGGGAAGGGAGCTGGGGGGAGGAGTGGCGGTGGGCAGGCGGAGGAGGCAGGGGGGAGGAGGGGAAGGGAGCGGAGGCGAGGTGGGGAGGGAGATGATGGGGCGGGGGAGGCGACAGGGTGAGGGTGAGGGAACGGGAGAAGAAGGAGTGGGAGATGGCGGGGGAGAGGAAGGGTGAGGGATGGGAGGAGGCGGCGGGGGAGGAGGAGAGGGGAGTGGGGAGAGGCGGCGTGGGAGGGGGAGGGGGGAGCGGGGAGCGGGGAGGAGGAGGAGGAGGGGCGAGTGGCCAGGCGGAGGAGGGGAGGGGGAGGAGAGGAGGGGGAGGGAAGAAGAGGGGAGGGGAGAGGAGGGATATGATGGGGCGGGGTATGTGGGATGGGGAGGGATGGGGGAGTTGGGGCAGGAGGGATGGGGAAGCGGAGTGGGAGGTGGCGGGATGGGCAGGGAAAGCAGCGGGGGAGGGGGAGGCAGCGCGGGAGGGGGGTGGGGAGAAGGGGAAGGCCATTAACCCTGCCCTGCAAAAGGTTACAGTGGGATTGTATGGGATGGAAAGTATTTTTTTATGTGCACGTATTGTTCGTTGTGGTGTTTTTTATTAGTCAGCTGACACTGGACAAGGGAAGGACCAGTCACACACAAGCAGCTGGTCCCACCTGCCCACACCAACACAGTTACCCACACACCCTTTTCACCACACTGCCAGGGCAGGGCATGGCGTCAGTTGTGACAATTGTACTGCGTGTGAGTGAGGTTGTAGTAAGACTAGTAAGAGTGTATGTGTTTGTGTTTGGTGGTAGGGGAATGGGGTCGGAAAGGGGAGGGGCAGGGGGTGGAGGCGGGGGCGGGGGGGGGGGGGCTCCAGGTTATGCGGGACAAGAGGAGGGGACCGGGACGGGGAGGAGGGAGGGACGGGGGGGAGGGGGGGGGGGCGAGGGACGGGAAGGGGAGAGGGGGCGAGGGACGGGACGGGGAAGGGGGCGAGGGACGGGGAGGGGAGAGGGGGAGATTATGGACAAGGTGAGGGGGCAGGGGAGGGGGAGTGGCGACTGGGGGGAGGGGGGCGGGCGGGGAAGGGGGGAGGGGGAGGGGTTGATGTTCCTGGTGGTCCTTGACAGGGGCTGCTGGATGGCAGTGTGATTGAATTGGGGCAGGAGGTGGGGGGGGGGGGGGGGGAGGGGGAGCACAGACTACAATGAGGGCGACACACCATCTAAGGGCAAAACAGTAAAAGTAAAACAAATGTGGCAGATAATGTCACTGTGCACAGAGGCGCCAAGCAAATATGGGGGCAATTGCAATTGTAGTTTCCACTCCTTTGTTTTCCTGACCGGACGCGGTGGCTGAATCGGCAGAGCGCGGGCCTCCCTTGCGGAAGATCGGGAGTTCAGTTCCTGGTCGAGTCAAACCAATGACTTACACAATAGATTCTTGTCACTTCCTACCCAGGCGCTTTGTATCATTAGGACAAAGGAAAGTTGATTTCATTCTTATAAGATTTATAAGTGGACATGCTACCGCCTCAGCTCTGTCCCACTTTGTTGTCCTTTTCTTTTGAGAGCCAAGACCAGACGGGATGGCCAAATGAGTTAGAGTGTCCGTGTCCCGTGTTGGTAGACCCTGGTCGAGTCAAACCAATGACAAAAAATTGATGCTTGTTGCTTCCTAGCCAGGCGCTTGGCATTATTAGGATAGGCAAGGACTGGTTGGCTCAGTGTCAGGATAATGTGACTGAGTGGGATATCAGGTCATGGTGCTGGTGGTCTGGTGTCCCAGTGGGGCAGCACTATCAAGTCGGCATGAGTGCGCACTGTCACAAGTCGGTACCCGTCCTGATATGACCTTAGATGTTGCCAGGATGTAAAACAGCAACAAACAAACTTTCAGAGCCCAGGTATTACTGTTCGCAGAGTGGCCTATTATTAAATATTTGTACTGTTTTATTATCACTCCATTTAGCTGTATTCAAGTTATCGACAAACCCTGCATTTGGCAAGCAAATTGTTCACTAAATGAACATTTTGTATCTCCTTTGACACCCCCCCCCCTCAACATATCCCCGCCCATAAGTTGAAAGGACACCCGCTATATCAGGACACCATTGGTCGTAATGCGAAGCATTACGTTTGATGCGAGGGAAGGAGGAGACCCTCCCCAAACGCGCCTTTCTTCCACCCCCGCCTTGCTTTCTTCCTTCTCGCGCATCGGTCTGCATGCAGAGTTGTCCTCAAAAGACATGGTACTATGAGTATGACACTTTCAGCTTCTTACGGCATACACTATTCTCTTATATGTAGCATTGTTAGTAGTACTAACTACAGTAAAACCTCCCTAACCGAAACCTTCCACAGATCGACCACTCCCATATATCGATCGGTTTATTTGGGTCCCAACAATACCATTTGTAACCTTATTCTTATTCCCTAAACCGACCACCTCCATGAATGGACCACGTAAAGTCGGTCCACAGGTCGGTCGATTTAGAGAGGCTTTATTGTAGCAGTACTCATCACTAGTAGTAGTAACAACAATTGCCTGATACCAGTATCTAAATTAGATATGTATAATCAAAGCTAGGTCATTGATTTGGTTGCGACAATTTGATGCTTTCCTCAAATATGCAACTTAAAAAATGTATATTCCAATGGTTTTCGGGTTCTATCGTTAAAAGATGCATCCATTTGATTGCCATTATCTACCTTACTTTGTTTCCAAGTACATTTTATTTGAGATGATTACCATTGGATATATTTGAAGTGGAAATATTCCACTTCAAATATATCCAATATTAATCATGAGGATGTCATGAGGATGTCATCAGACAGGCTACCAAAGCAGATCCTCTTCTCTCAACTGTCTTCTGGTTACAGAAAGAGAGGGCACCCTCGTCTCTGGTTCAAGGATACCATAAAGAAAAACCTGAAGCTGACAGACATTAAGACCAACTCATGGACATCACTCTCACAGCAGAGAGCTAAATAGAGAGTGGCAGTCAAGTAATGAAAGCAGTCTTTGTCGCATCGCGACCAACAGCATGATGATGATGATGATGGAAATATTCCAAATCAAATTTGTCAGTCATTGCAATTCTGAAACCGAAGGTTTCATCAGTAGCAGGTTCTAATACATTAACGGATCCGCTGTATGCTTAATAAATGCACAAGTTGGAGTAGTGAAATTGATTCTACATAAGTGTTTTGGCTTAGAAAATCGTAGTCCTTCATCGGACTATGCCGCTTTAAACCCATATTGGATCTCTCAGCGTCTGGTTGTTGATAACCAAACTTATTCGGCATTTTTACCGACATTAGTTTTTGAATTCGTCTCCAGTGACGTTGAAACAATAAATGTAACAATAAATGAAAATCTAAAATAAATGCCAATATATGTGGAATATAATATGAAGCAGATTATATATATATTATTTATCGGCAGGCACTATCATTCCGCTCTGTGCTCGGGTAATACTAATAGCGGCCTGGACTACCAGGTTTTCACCTAAGATGGCAAACTTCAGTTCGACTCGCTCACATGGGAGCCCAAGATCCACTAAAATCTGCCATTTGCTTCCATATTTTGCCCAATCTGAATTAATAAAACTATAGGTTATTATTGTCCGGCCAGCCAGAGTCAGCGCTCTCAACCAATCATACTTGTGTTGTGTTTCTGACGCCTAGATCCAAATAATATGTGATGTATAAGAAGCATTATGCGAGTATAAAACCGCAAGGGATTTTCTATGTTTTATTATATTATATAATATTATTCCGATATTATATTATTAGCCAATGGGCTCTCTGCATGTATTTGCTTCCTACTCATACGGGTACCGGTGGCTCCACCACCGCCGAACCATACTTCCGCCGCTACCATTGTCACTTGCGCTGGATTGGTGTTTCTCAATTAGCTATTCAAGTGCTTTGAGCGCGAGACGCCGGCACCTATTCAAACAACATAAGAAACGCCCATACCTTAGGTGTCAACTTTCACAGGCCTCAGCATAATGTCCCAGAAAACAAAATTACCCACAGACACATCCTCCCACTCCACTCTCCTTTGATCTCAAAATGTCGGAATTCATACATTCCCCCCACAGTCAGAACTCAGAACATCAGAAACTCTTTGATTTCAATTCAGTGTCTGAAAATTAATTATTCCCCGCGCATAGTAATACTAGTTGGTCTTTTGATTTCAACCTCTCGGAAATTCATTAGTGATCTTTGGTGTGTGAGTGTGTGTTTCTTTGCTTGCGACCTCAGCCCATTAGGAGTACGATGTCCTGATTGGTTGGTTGTTGGAGTTTTACGTCCTGGAAACATCTAAGGTCATATCAGGACGGGTACGGACTTGTGATAGTGCGCACCCATGGTTGCTTTATAGTGCTGCCCCACTGGGAGACCAGGCAACCAGCACCATGACCTGATATCCCACTCAGTCACATTATCCTACCACTGAGCTAACTAGTCCTTGTACTATTCTAATAATACCGAGCGCCAGGCTAGGAATCAATTTTTAAGTCTTTGGTTTGAATCGACCAGGGTTCGAACCCACGAACCCATGGTTTCGGATCCCCGATCTACCAAAACGGGAGCGGGCGCTCAACTCATTCGACCATCCCTGCTGTTAGCTGATTAGGATAAAGTCAAACTTGTTTTATTTAATGATGCCTCTAGAGCACTTTAATTTTCATCATTGTCTATTAGACGTCAAACATGGTCATTCTGACACATTTCTTTGGAGGAAACCTGCTACTGCCACATAAGCTACTCTTTCCGATAAGTAGCATGGAGTATTTTATAATAATACACTTTCCCACAGACAGGACAGCACATACCACAGCCTTTGATGAACCAGTTGTGGACCACTGGTTAGAATGGACAATAACTCAAACTGCAAGTGGGTCCACTGAGCAGGATCGATCAGATGACCCACACCTTCACAGGTGGACACTCTACCGCCTGAGCTACGTCACACTCCCTGCTCATTAAGGAGCGCGCTGTGCAAAACATAGCAATGTGTTGCAGAGTTGGGAATTAAGATTCGCTGTCACGCCTCTGAGTACATTAGGATGCAGATGACAGTTGTAATCAAAGGACGCAGTCGCCTTTTGAAGCGTGGTCTGAGAGGGAGGTGTGATGCACAAAAAAAGGAAATTAGTTGACAAAGGTGTGATATGGAAATTGAATATGCCCTAAGGGGGGAGACCCATGGGCCTTCTGTCCTCTTTTCTTCTCACTTCAACATTAGTTTAATATTAATTTAGAATCATTACTTTGATATTATGATGTCATGAAATATATAGCCTCGGGTAAAACTACTGAAGTCAATTCTTTTAGACTTTATTTTGAAGCTGAAATTAGAACGTGTAAAAGTAAACAAAGTTAGATGTTCTTTTATAGATGAAATTAAAGCTTTGACTTTTAAACAAGGACTGTTTCCGAGCACCAGCTGACTGGTTACCTTTGCTTACCGGTCCCTACAGACAACTGTGCACCAAGTCGCTCTAACCGCGTTGCAGAGAACAATCCAGAATCTACACACATTCAAGCCACATAGTCATCTAACCACTTAGTATAATATTTCTATAAAGGTGAACATTTATACATACACATGAAATAAGAAACAACGAAGGACAATAAAATGATATCCTCTATTAAATATCTATCTACGAAATAACTATCTGCATTTTGCCTGCTATGGGTGAAGGTACTGGTGTGTTTTCTAGTTACCGCTAGCATAAAGCGTATGTATGGTAGATCTGCTACATGCCTAGATAAAAGATTCACCCCATACTTACAGTACAGGGGTGAAAACCAACATATTAGAAAAATGGGGGAAGAATTATGGCATGCTGGGGAAATTAACTGAGCGAATAAATTCTTAATTTAAGAAGCAAAATATATTCTTTATATATGTCTTCATATTTCCTCACTACCTTTGAGTTGAAACATATAATAAAATATCTAGTTTATTAAGATTTAAAAGTGAAATCGATGGCGTTCTATGGCCGCCATCTTGTCTTTTTACATTCTCTCCCATTTCACCAACTCTGTGCCGATATGGGTCTCCATTTGATACTGGAGCCAGATTTTCTACTTCCTGTTCCATACTAAAGCTATTTTCGCCCGTATTTACACTACGTTGGCATTCACCCCTGTACTGGATGTACGGGGTGAATCTTTTATCTACTATATACCATGTATAAAGGTTAATGGGCACACCAGTAGGTGGAGTTTGATTGTTGTTTGTTGCAGTTTTACGTCCTGGCAACATCTAAGGTCATGTCAGAAGCCAGCTACACACCATGTATAAAAGTTAATGGGAATACCAATAGGTGATGTTTGTTGGAGTTTTACGTCCAGGCAACATCTAACGTCATATCAGGAGCCAGCGGGTGGCTACGACTAGAGTGGACATTTACTCAAGGTTGTTGACTTTTACATGGGATTGGTTTTTACTTTTACATGGGATTGGTTTTTACTTTTACATGGGATTGGTTTTTACTTTTACATGGGATCGGTTTTTACTTTTACATGGGATTGGTTTTTACTTTTACATGGGATTGGTTTTTGGTTTCATGTATACAGTAAAACCTCCTTAATCAACCACCTCCACAGATCGAGACCTCCCCTATATCGATCACTTTATTTGGGTCCCAACAATACCATTGTAACCATTTTCTAACTCCCTAAACCAACCACCTCCCTAAATGGAAAACTTAAATTCGGTCGATTTAGAAAGGTTTTACTGTATATGTATGTAGTACTAGTAGTGTGCCTTTCAGGCAAGTAACCACATAGACAGGTATGCGTGGGTAGTGTGGTGATATCTGGGAGCCTAGGTGGTGAAATGGTTAGCACACGGGCCTGGAATGCAAAGAGATGTGGGTTCAAGTCCCACTCTAGGTGCAATAACTCCCATTTTCATCACCCCCACAACACTGGTTGCCATGACCATGATCCTGTACACGCTATGTGCTGTATAGTTGTTGAACCTACCCTGTGTATGTTTACTGCATTGCCTGTATGTATGTACTTGTAAGCATTAAAAGACTTACAATTCCATGGGGACGAGTGTAGTGGTCTCCACTGACCTCTCAGGCAAGGAGCCACATAGACAGGTAGGCATGGGTAGTATGGTGATATCAGGGAGCCTAGGTGGTGTAATGGTTAGCACACTGGCCCGGAATGCAAAGAGATGTGGGTTCGAGTCCTGCTCTAGGTGCAATATTTCCCATTTTCATCACCCCCATGACACTGGTTGCCGTGACCATGATCCTATAGAAGCTATGTGTTGTATGGTTGTTGAACCTACCCTGTGTGGGTATGTGTAAGTGCATTGCCTGTATGTAACTGTAAGCATTAACAGACTTACAATTCCAGGGGGACGAGTGTAGTAGTGTGCACTGACCTCTCAGGCAAGTAATCACATAGACAGGTAGGCGTGGGTAGTATGGTTATATCAGGGAGCCTAGGTGGTGTAATGGTTAGCACACTGGCCCGGAATGCAAATAGATGTGCGTTTGAGTCCCGCTCTAGGCGCAATATTTCCCATTTTCATCACCCCAATGACATGGATATACAGTAAAACCTCTCTAACAAACCACCTCCACAGATCGACCACTCCCCTATATCGATCGCTTTGTTTCGGTCCCAACAATACCATTGTAAGAATATTCTAACTCTCTATACCGACCACCTCCCTAAATGGACCACTTAAACTCGGTCCCATGGTCGGTCCCTTGCTGCTTATTGGAAAGAGTAGCCTGTGTTGTGGCAGCGGGTTTCCTCCAAAGAAATATGTTAGAATGACCATACGTTTGATGTCCAATAAAAATCAATATGCTCTAGAGTTGTCATTCAATAAAACTAACTTTTTTTTCCTGAAGAGAGTTGAACCCCATTTATCTTCTGCCTTGGTTGTTCCATTGCGGTTGAAATTGAACCTCACAGATTACCCGCAGTTTGATCCCTGCTTCGGTTGTTCATTTATAGATCAGATTCTTGGTTGGTTGTTGGGAGTTTTACATCCTGGCAACATGTAAGTTTATATCATGACAGTTTCAGGATTTTGACAGTGTGCACTCATGGTAACTTTTTAGTGGCTGCCTCGCTGGGAAAGCAGGCTGCCGGCACAATCACCCGATCTCCCACTCAGTCACATTATCCTGACACTGAGCTAACCAGTCCTTGCCTTATCCTATTAATGCCGAGCACCTGGCTAGGAAGAGATGAGTATCAATTTTATAAGTCATCGGTTTGACTCGACTGGGAACCAAACTCCCGATCACCCGCACACGAGGCCCACGCTCTACCGATTCGGCCATTGCCCCCAGTCAGATTTTAACCGCCGATGTTCTCACGGCTGCCATTGACGATTGTCTTTCAAACATAATATAGCTGATTCTGAAGGCCTGGCACATACATGTTAGTGGACATAGTTAAACGGAGTGGAGGCTAGCGTAGTTTAATTTAATTGAACGAGTTGAACGTAGTTGAACGTAGTTAAACGTAGTTGAACGTAGTTAAACGTAGGTGAACGTAGTTGAACGTAGTTGAACGTAGTTGAACGTAGTTGAACGTAGTTGAACGTAGTTGAACGTAGTTGAACATAGTTGAACGTAGTTGAACGTAGTTGAACGTAGTTGAACATAGTTGAATGTAGTTGCATATAGTTGAACATAGTTGAACATTGTTGAACGTAGTTGAACATACCAGCATCCATACTTCTCTGGTACATTCAACTATGTTAAACTACCTTCAAGTATGTTCAACTACGTTCAATTATGTTAGCCTCCACTACGTTCAACTACTTCCACTAACATGAATGTGACTGGGCCTTATGAGTTGACATGCAAGTCTTGCACATTCGTTACCACCTGAACCTGTTCTATTCATGTTCATAAGATCACATCGGTGTAAGCATCCGTTGAATATATATGAATTGCCTAAAGAACACTTTGTTTGTTTGTTGTTTTACGTCCTAGCAACATCTAAGGTCATATCAGGACGCTGACACATTAACTACGGTGACACTTTAACTATAGTGACATGTTAACTATGGTTTGACAAAAGCGATATTGGAATGGTCAGTGTGATATCACTTGTTGATATTCTGGCCATTTCCTTAAAGTACTTGCAACTTTAATTGCCGACTATTCATGCAATTCGGAAGATATTAATTTATTTAATAATGCTTTTATGCCTTAATATGGGGTTTGAGACCCTGAGCCATCTGCAATGACTCTCAGACCTCGATTTTACATCAGACAGGACTTATCCGGAATCCCTTTAGTCTCCCCTGATTGGTCAATAACTGCTTCGTATAGATAGCAACCATAGAACTACTAAATATATATTCTTACCGGACGGGATGGCCGAATGAGTTGAACGTCCGTCTCCTGTTTTGGGAGATCGGGGATTCAAACAGATGGGTTCGTAGGTTCGAACCCTAGTCGAGTCAAACCAATGACTTAAGAATTGATACTTGCCACTTCCTAGCCAGGCGCTTGGCATTATTCGGATAGGGCAAGGACTGGTTGGCTCAGTGTCAGGATAATATGACTGAGTGGGATATCAGGTCATGGTGCTGGCAGACTGATCTTCCAGTGGGGCAGCACTATAGTGTAAAGTCGCCATGTGTGTGCTGTGTCATAAGTCAGGACCCATCCTCAGGACCACGTCCTAGCATGTTAGATTTTGCTAGGACGTAAAACAACACGTAAACCAACACCAAAAAAACTAAATATATCCTGTAAACGCCAATCCCAAATTTGAAAGTACATTATCGCGACATAAAAAACCACTCATTCCAGACCAAAGATGAGAGTTTTTGCATGCATGTATATATATATATATATATATATATATATATATATATACAGTAAAACCCCTCCAAATCCACCGACGTTGGGACCGACTTTAAATGGTCCATTTATGGAGGTGGTCGGTTTAGAAGATTGGACTATGGTTGCATTTGTGTTGTTGGGACCCAAATAAAGCAATCGATACAGGAGATAGGGGAGTGGTCGATCTGTGGAGCTGGCCGGTTAGAGATGTTTTACTGTATATATGCATATATATGAGTCAGCCTCACGAAAATGGTCCAATTGGTGGTTTATTTAAGATGTCGGCATCGCAATTAAAGTGTAGTGCATTTCTTTGTTTTATATTAAATTATCCTAGAAATAAATACGGTTGTTGTATTTTCTCTACCGTTACATTCAGGATAAATTTAAGGACTTTGCACCAATGCTAAACTAAAAGTATGCTGATCGACGACGACATCCAATGCTTGACGCCAACAACTTTAACAGATGTCGGTGTCACAATTCTTAAAGTATAGTGCATTTCTTTGTTTTATATTAAATTATCCTAGAAACAAATAGGGTTGTTGTATTTTCTCTACCTTTACATTCAGGATAAATTTAAGGACTTTCCAATACCTCTGTCAATGCTAAACTATATTTATACTGTTTGACGCCGACATCAAATGATCGAAGCCGACAACTTCCCCAAATTGGCCTCTTTTCGTGATCCTGACTCATATATATATATATAAGTACCCAAATGTTCAAAGCAAACATAAAGATGTACATCACATGAGAGACAAAAAAAAGCATTTGTTTTAATTGAATGACCCCTCTAGCGCACATTGATTTTTATCATCAGCTATTGGATGTCAAACATATGGTCATTCTGACATATTTCTTTGGAGGAAACCCGCTGCCACCACATAGGCTACTCTTTCCGATAAGCAGCAAGCGGTCTTTTATATGCACTTTCCTACAGATAGGGCAGCACATACACAACAGCCTTTGATGAAACAGTTGTGGACCACTGGTTGGAGCGTAAAATAACCCAAACTGCAAATGTGTCCACTGAGCAGGACCTAACGGATGATCTACACCTTCAGAGGTGGACACTCTACTGCCTGAGCTACATCCCGCTCCCCACATGATAGACAATGCAGGGCAAGTAAGTCCCACAGTATCTCATCAGATCGCCGGAGACCCCTCAGCAATTCCATTTTAGCATGCACCGCTACCATTATGTTATCGTAGTGTTGAAGACCGATAACATAATGGTAGCAGCGCATGCTCAAATGGAATTGCTGAGGGGTCTCCGGCGATCTGATGAGATACCATAATGTTATCGTAGTGTTGAAGACCCCCCCCCCCACCCCCCACCCCCAATGTGTTGCTACCTTGTCGTGGTGGGGAGGCTTGTGTGCCTCCGTGACCATGAGAGCTATACCGGCGCGGGCTAGCCTCCTTGCAGGTTTAACCAAGCCAGGCAGGACTCATGGTAGAGGACAGACTAACAGCACCAACTGGTCCTCCAGGTTGGGGGTTGGGCGTGGGGCCAACAACCCCACCCTGGAAAAAGAACAATGTTACAGAATCATTAACAAGAAACTCAAGGCCCAGGACCGGGAAAACTGGAGAGTCCTTGTTTATGGCCTATGCCTAAAGTTGGGCAGTAGGTGACACATTCATCTATGACATGGAAGAGGAGGTGTTTGTGTGGATGGGCGCTGACGCCTCAAGGGGCGAAGAAGTGTTGAAGACCATGGCACCAAGAACACAACATAACACACATATCACGTGACTAGTCGTGGGAACCAACCAGTATGGTGATAGTTTTTCTAAATTTAGTTTTCTATTGATATTTATGTTATACCTTACGAGGCGGTGGCCGAATCGGTAGAGCGCAAGCTTCCCCTGCGGAAGATCGGAAGTTCGAATCACAGCCCACTCAAACCAATGACTTATAAAATTGATATATGTTGCTACCTAGCCTGGTGCTTGGCATTACTAGGATAGGACAATGACTGGTTAGCACAGTGTCAGGATAATGTGATTGTGTGGGGTAATGGGACCAGTGGTCTGCTCTCCCAGAGGGACAGCACTATAAAGTCACCATAAGTGTGCACTGTCACAAGTAGGTACCTGTCCATGACTTGAAATGTTGCAAGGATGTAAAACAACAACAAACAAACAAATCCTCTCTGCCGATTTATATCTTTATAATTGAGTATTCGTCATATGTATAAGGATATACATACTTATATATATATTAATATATATTAATATAATTCATTATACGCCATATATATGCACATAGGTGAATCCGTATACAGTAAAACCTCTCTAAATCGACCGACCATAGGAACGACTTTAAGTGGATCATTTTAGGAGGTGGTCGGTTTAGGGAGTTAGAATATCCTTACAATGGTATTCTTGCGTCCCAAATAAAGCGATCGATATAGTGGAGTGGTCGATCTGTGGATGGGGTCGGTTAGAGAGGTTTGACTGTATTCTAATTCTATATAAGTACTGTATATAATATTCTTCATTTTCAGCCACTGGATTAAAGCTTTGGAGAGGACTTCAGAAATCACAGGTGAGTGGGTTTATTCATGACATATTGTATGCAGGTGTCGGGGGAGGAGGGGATCACTATCTGTGTTAATATACCGCTTCGTTATGTGTTCATTCAAAGTCTCATATAAAGAGAACAGCAATATATATTTTGCGGGAAACATGCGCAGTCAGGTGCTATTCAAAACAGTAGTGATTGCTGGCAATTAGAGGGCGGTTTGGTGGTGGAAAGCCTCTATATTACCTTTTCCCATGAAACATGCTGCATGAACAGCTGTTACTGAACATTTTAGTTCTTGCCATTGCCATCATAGGGTTGTTTTGTGGTGGAAATCCTCTATATTACATTTTCCCATGGAACATGCTGTATGAACGGCTGCTACTAACAACTTTAGTTATTGCCATTGCCATCAGAGGGTGGTTTGGTGGTGAAAATCCTCTATTTTACCTTTTCCAATGGAATATGCTGCATGAACAGCTGCTAGTGCTACTGTCAACATTGGTTCTTGCCATTGCCATCAGAGGGGGGTCTGCTGGTAGAAAACCTCTTTTACCTTTTCTCACAGATAATGCTGTCTGGTGAGCTGCTACCAATATTTCATCTAGCAACTACCATCAGTGGTCCGTTTTGTGGTGGAAATCTTCTATATGACATTTTCCGACTGAGCGTACTGTGTGGTGAGTTATTACTCATTTTAGTTCTTGGCACTACCCTCAGAGGGTAGTTTCCTTGTGGAAATCTTTTTTTTTTTTCAAATACTGTATGCTGTATGCTCAGTTGCTACCCTACCCATATTAGTTCTCAGCACTGCCATCAGAGGGTGGTTTGGTGATGGAAATCCTCTATTTTACATATACCCACAGAGTATGTTGTATGGTCAGTTGCTACCCATATTACTTCTCTTACCAATGCCATCAGAGGGCGGCATTATTAGGATAGTGCAAGGACTGGTTCGCTCCGTGTCAGGATAATGTGACTGAGTGGGATATCAGGTCATTGTGCTGGTGGCCTATTCTTCCAGTGGGGCAGCACTACAAAGTCGCCATGAGTGCGCACTGTCACAAGTCAGTACCCGTCCTGATATAACCTTAGATGTTGATAGGACGTAAAGCAACAACACAAAAACAAAAAAACAAGCCATCGGATTCAGAGGGTGGTTTGATGGCGGAAATCCTCTACATAGTCTCTTGCCAGGGAGCCTGCTGCGCCATGAACTGGTATTGGTACCCATAACATTAACTCCTCCCAGTACAGTACAACCCTGTTAAACCAAGCTTGGTTAAACCAAACGATCGGTTAATCCAAACTTTTTTTGGCGGCCCGGCAAAATACTACCATTTATCATAAAAAAAAGTTGGTTAAACCAAAGTTGGTTAATCAAAATTATTGGTTAATCCAAACAAAAGTGTCAGGCCACTCCGGTATGGTTAAACCAAACTTTCATGTGGTTATAAGGTCATGTGAGACCACCCAAACTTTATATATGATAAATGGTAGTATTTTGCTGGGCTGCCGAAAAGAGTTTGGATAAACCAATCATTTGGTTTAACCGAGCTTGGTTTAACAGGGTTATACTGTATATACACAAAAAAACAATAATCAAAGTGTCCACATACATTTTATATTACATGTGCAATACACGCTTACTCAAAGTCAAAGTCAAAGCCAAAGCCAAAACCAAAGCCAAAGCCAAAGCTCGGTTAAACCAATGATCAGTTAATCCAAACAGATTTCTAGGGTCCCTTCAGGTTTGGTTTAACAGGGTTATACTGTATTGTCAATGAACAGGTAAGTGGTGGAAATCGTCTATTATCGCCCAGCCAAAGGGTCCGAGCAGCTTGCGCCAGGCGCCACCAGGTGGCGTCTGGCTCCGTGTAGAGGTGTCAATGTATTCGTGTGAGTGTGTGAGTGTGTGTGTGGGTGGGTGTTAGGGGGGCGGGGGGAGTCAACGTGGGAAATGCAGATTACTCTATTTAAGGGAATTTGACCACCCGGCATATCTGTCACGCGTGTCACGCATTGTGGCGAGGTCGGTTGTATGAATGGATCTAAAAACAAAGACCCGGCCGTCCACTTGCCACTTGCCGCCGGCAATTACTCATGGCGTGATTGGGCGCGAATAAATCACGCTCACAGGGCCACTCACCAGTCCGCACTCCAGAGGCATTGCCGTGATTTACATAACGACTGAACTACCAGACGGGATGGCCGAATGAGTTGAGCGTCAGTTTCCCGTTTTGGTAGATCTTGGGATCTCCCTCATCCCTCTCTTCATGCGCATTTACAGGTTGAATCAGTAGATCGCAGGTCTCCCGTACGGAAGGTTGGGAGTTCAATTCCCGTTCGAGTCAAATCAATGACTTACAAAATGTATACTTGTCGCTTCGAAGCCAAGCGCTCGGCATTCTCAGTGATGCTAATGCATCGAGGGTAATTGGATGCGCGAATAGAGCCAAGCGCCAGTAACTAAGGCCAATCCATATGTCGCCACTAGCGGGTCCTCACTGAACTAAACTGAACTATATACCATTAAACCCGACTAGCGGGTCTTAGACACTTCTGCCACATGATCGCCCAGTAAACAAGGTGCCTGTGGCTGCACCTATATCGTATTATTGAACTAAATTACGCCGCCTTTTGGCCAAAAACCTTAATCCTTAATGTCGGCTATAAAAGCGACTGCTCGCTTAAGATATTTCACTTTTGATATGGGAGCCACACGGACAACAACTGCCTTAAATTGCCATCCCACCCACCCCACAATGAGAAGGAGATATCGGGTTATAAGTGTGTCTAAGCCTCATCGACATCACATAACTACCCAAGAGACTGTAGTGATGAAAGAACTAAAACTGTAATAGAGAGCCATAACTATATTTGCTGTGTTTGTGTTTCTAATTATTAGGATAAAACAATGACTGGTTGGTTGGCTTAGTGTGAGGATAATGTGACAGAGTGGAATATCGGGGCATGGTGATAGCGGTCGGATCTCCCAGTGGAGCAACACTATAACGTCGCAATGAGTGTGCACAGTCACAAGTTGGCACCTGTCCTGAAATGACCTTAGATCCTGCTAGGATGTAAAACTCAAGCAAACAACCAAACAACCATTTGCGATTTATACTTATACTACGTTATACAGAGGTGAATATTTCAGGAAGACGAAACCATCTGTTCGCCAAGGATTGGTTGGTTGTTGGAGTTTTACCTCCTGGCAACATCGAACGTCATATGAGGACTGCTACCGACTTATGACAGTGTGCACCTATGGCGACATTAAGACCGACTCATGGACATCACTCTCACAGCAGAGAGCTAAATGGAGAGCGGCAGTCAAGTAATGAAAGCAGTCTTTGTCGCATCACGACCGACAGCATGATGATGATGATGATGATGATGACCTATGGCAACTTTATAGTGCTGCCCCATTGGTAGACCAGGCCATGAGCACCATCACCCGATATCCCATTAAGTCACATTATCCTGACACTGAGCCAACCAGTCCTTGCATTATCCTAATAATGCCGAGGGCCTGGCTATGAAGCGACAGGTATACATTTTTAAGTCATTGGTTTGACTCGACCAGGGTTCGAGCCCGTGAGTCTGAATCACATAATCTACCAAAACGGTAGATGGACGCTCAACTCATTCGGCCATCCCGTCTGGTCTTTCACCCGGGAAGTAAGTACATGCTAAAACTTGGGACCAGATATTGAATGGTGCCTACTCAGGACCAGTCTGATTGCCTGCAGTCATCAATGGAGTTGACCAATCAATCTAAGCCTCAGGCGACCATCTAGTCATTGTTGTTGACCCTTGTCGTGTCATATGGGGCTGCCAAGGTCAAGCTGCCCTCAACTACGAGACCTGGCACCAGTTATGAATGCTATAGATGCAGGCGCAATTGTGTGTGTGGAGTGTTATCGCTGGCTTTGTCTGCTAATGTGACAGTTTGTGGGAGATCCACTTTAGATAACAGACATTTGAGTTCTCAGAGCTGATAATGGGGCGGGTGTCGGGGGGAGGGGGTGACTGTCAGTTATCTTGTATTGTGTGTATGACCTTTACGGAGATTTACTCACTATCCCCATCACCTCCTACGCGCCTCGTTAATCCTACCCCCACCCCACACCTCCCCAACTCTACCCCACCCCACACCTCCCCAACTCTACCCAACCCCACACCTCCCCAACTCTACCCAACCCCACGCCTCCCCAACTCTACCCAACCCCACACCTCCCCAACTCTACCCAACCCCACACCTCCCCAACTCTACCCCACCCACACCTCCCCGAC
>CM059189.1:22679688-22726492 GCA_030323885.1 Branchipolynoe longqiensis | reverse complement strand
CCCAACCCCCCAAACTGCACCAAATCCCACCCTCTCTTAACCCTACCCAACTCCCAATGACACTCCCTACCTTCAACTTCAAGTCATAAACAAATAGACAAAAAAAAGCACCAGGGAACAAACACATCCCCCTCACACACATACATACACACCCACACATACACACACTGTCACAACGCGCTGTCAGTGTAAGTGTCACCTGCTTAATGAGTCACGTGCAATTCAATCTGCGCGCGCATCGCGCCAGGAAGTGGACAATGGCACGCAGCTAGAGCAATAGGAGCAAGACAATGGAGGGGTGTGAGGTGACCACGGGTGGACGCCCAGTCGGTGCCACGTGGGTGTCGCCACGTCACGTGCTGGTCGACTGTCACGTGACTCCGCTCCGAGAGGGCTCTGTCTGTGCGTCTGTGCGTCTGTGACAGCATGGCTCCTGCCAGGAAAATGTGGGTGTGAGTGGGTGGGTGTGGGTGGATGTGGATGGGTGTGGTTGGGTGTGTGTTGGTGTGAGTGGGTGTGTGGGTGTGGGTGGGTTGTGGGTGGGTGTGGGTGGGTGGTGGTATGAGTGTGGGTGGTGTGAGTGGGTATAGGTGGGTGTGGGTGGTGGTGTGCGTGCTGCTGGGTATGGGTGGGTGTGGGCGTGGGTGGGGGTGAAGGTGGGTGTGGGTGTGGGTGGGGGTGAGGGTGGGTGTGGGTGTGGGCGTTGGTGGGTGTGGGAGGGTAGGTGTGAGTTGGTGTGGGTGTGGATGGGTCAGTGGGGAGGGGGTGAATACTGTGGGTGTGTGTGGGTGGGTCGGTGTGCGTGTGAGTATGGGTGTGGGTGTGGGTGTGGGGGGGTCAGTGGGTGGGTGACCCTGACCACTCAGGTACATGCTTAATGGTCAATGGCAGCCATGGTGTAAATTCTCTATCTGTATTCTTGTGGTGCAAAATATCATTGTGAAAAATCGGGGTCACCCTAAATCAGGGTTCTGACAAGTAAATTAACAATAAAGGGTTTCAATGATTCATCACGTTATATATCAAAATTCGCAAACATTGGGGCGAGTAAAATCGAGGTTTCAGTTTAGCGTACAATTATAGCACAGCTAAGATTATAAGGATCTTGTGATGATGATAGTTCTAATTATATCTCAGTGTTTTATCGAGTGTGGGACTTCGTTTTGTAATGTTTAGCATCACCCCTACCCCCCCCCCCCCGCCCACCTCACACACACTCCCAATACAAGCACATCAGACACACACCTATACTTACTGACATGGATGGCCGAATGAATTGAGCGTCCGTCTCCCGTTTTGGTAGATGGTGGGATTCGAACACACAGGTTCGAACCATGGTCGAATCAAACAAATGACTTGAACAAATTATAGTTGTCACTTCCTAGCCAGGCGGCTCGGATTATTAGGATCGGGCAAGGATTGGTTGGCTATGTGTCAGGATAATGTGACTGAGTGGGATATCAAATCATGGTGCTGGTGGCCTGGTCTCCCAGTGGGGCAGGACTATAAAGTCACTATGAGTGCACACTGTCACAAGTCGGTACACGTCCTGTTATAACCTTAGATGTTTCCCGGATGTAAAACTCCAACAACCAACCAACCTCATTTCATAATGCTTATGCCCGGTACACACCTACCGTTTGTGTGCGCACACCTCCCGTATACGATCGAAAACTGCCCGTTTCGCCCACAAAAATCGCTTGGTGTGCGCTCCCCGCGCACACCTAGCGATTGCGATTCGCGCATAAAACTGAGTATTTAGTGCTAAAAGCGGCCGTTTACGATTGCGATTCGCGCTTCGAAAAACGAATCGGCCCGTTTTCAGTTTTAAGCGGGTCGGGTCGAGTTGCGAGTTTTAGTGCGCGAATCCTATACGGGAGGTGTGTACTAGGCATTAGCATCGTCCCCCCTTCTCTCTCCCAAACCAGTGGTCCACAACTGGTTCATTAAAGGATGTGCTATGCGCTGTCCTGTCTGTGGGAAAGTGCATATAAAAGAACCCTTGCTGCTTATCGGAAAGAGTAGCATATGTCTATGTGGTGATAGCGTGTTTCCTCCAACGAAATATGTCAGAATGACCTTAAGTTTGATGTCCAATAGCCGATGAGAAAAATCAATGTGCTGTAGCGGTGTCGTTAAATAAAACATCTTTCTTTCTTATTGTTCCCTTCTCTGTCCGCGTCCCCACTGGTCCTGATATGATTTTAAATGTTGCCAGGACGTAAAACTCCAACAACAACAACACACACTCACACTCCCACCACCACCCCCCACACCACACACCACACCACACACCACACACCACACACCTATACTTAGTGAATGGCGCTTTACCTCGGAGGAAGCTGAGTACGCACTCAGATGGATTGTGATTTATGACAGCAGTCACGATGCATGATGGGCCTTCCTCGTATGACCTTTGTCCACGAGTGCTGGTCAGCATAATGAGCATTGGCAACATGTCAAAGCTGCATAATCTGCATAAGTCCGATCAAGCATCAACTTTTCAAAACCGATGAACCATCAACTTTTCAAAACCAAAATCATGATCTAGAATTGATTCTACATATCTAACTTTAGATATCGAGGCGTTTATTAAAAGTTGCATAGTCCGATGCTTTTGAGGTTCTCGCATTTTGTGCGATGAATATAATTATTAGGTTGATTGTTATAATTTACTTTACGTTCACTTGAAGTCATTTTTATTTTTAATGGGTAACTCTTTAGGTATTTGAAGTGCAAACATGCAAAATTAGTTTTGGCAAGCACAACAAAGCTTTGACAGCATAGATTTCTGCAGTAACTTGTTTGAATAAATTGCCCCAATATTCCTTTCTGTGGCAACAAATGCTTAATAAGTGTGCTAGTATCTAAGTTAGAATAAGGAAAATACTCGAACGGATGGGGCTGCCCTCTATGGAAGATCTTCTAATCAAAAAGAATCTCCGGTGGACTGGACACCTCATGAGGATGTCATCAGACAGGCTACCAAAGCAGATCCTCTATTCTCAACTGTCTTCTGGCTACAGAAAGAGAGGGCGCCCCCGTCTCTGGTTCAAAGATACCATCAAGAGAAACCTGAAGCTGAGAGACATTAAGACCGACTCATGGACGGAACTCTCACAGCAGAGAGCTAAATGGAGAGCGGCAATCAAGTAATGAAAGCAGTCTTTGTCGCATCGCGACCGACAGCATGATGATGATGATGATCTAAGTTAGATATGTAGAATGAAATCTATATAATGGTCTTCGTTTTGAAAATGTTATGTTTGCATCTGACAATGCAGCTTTAAGCAATTGATGCCACATAGAAGGGAATACTGAGGCAATTTATTCTAACTTGTTTCTGTTAAAGACAAATAACATCAGGGTGTTGGCATGCTTGCCAAAACTAATTTGACATGTTCGCTCTTGGAATATCTCAAAACACAGCCATTTAAAGTAAAAGTTACTTCAAACTAAAGTAAGGTAGGCTGTAGCAATTAATTACATGCATTTATCTTAGAACACTGATAGAAACTCAAAACCATCGGACTATGCAACTTTAATACAACCTGCTTGTGTTAGCGCTAAAGCTTAAGGTGTCAGAGTTTTGGCTTGCGTGGCAAAACTAATTTGACATGTTTGCATTTCAAATATCTCAAAACTTAGCCATTTAAGATCGAAGTTCCTCCAAGCTGAAGTAAGGTAGGTGACACCAATTTATTTAATATATTTATCTCAGAAAATTGACAGAAATTGAAAACCATCGGACTATGCAACTCTAAGAAAAATGGTTAAGCACTGAGAGGGCGCCACTTGAGTTAATGGTGAACTATACACACATTATACACTCACAAGTACCAGTAATGGGGGAAGCTAGGTTTATTGTTCATTACTTGGTTGTTGGGAGTTTTGCATCCTGGCAACATATAAGGTCATATCAGGACAGGCATTGACTTGTGACAGTGCCCACTCATGTCCCACTGTGAAATCAGGCCCCCGGCACCATGATCTGATATCCCACTCCATCATATTATCCTGACACTGAGTCAACCAGTATTTCCCATATCCTAATAATGCCGAGGGCCTGGCTAGGAACCGACAAGAGTTAGTATTAATTATTAAGTCAGTAGTTCTGCATCATTATTTTCTTGGGTTCAAATCAATGAATTGTAAAAAATTGCAGATTTGTCTGATACTCGGCATTACTATGGATATGCAAATGAGTGTACAGTTGGACAAATAGACCCCAGAATACATACAGAACATTATGGCATAGTTGATTCATCCCTAGGCTATAGGTGACCTGGCAAGTTGGCCGAATCATCAGTAAGACAGCTAGTTGGATTCCTGCTAGCTTACTCAAACCAATGATACCCACACACACACACAAAGTAACCAGACGGATATGGCCAAATGAGTTAGAGCGTCTGTCTCCCGTGTTGGTAGCCCATGGGATAGTGGGTTCGAACCATGGTCGGGTCAAAGCAATGACTTAAAAATTGATACTTGTCGCTTCCTAGCCAGGTGCTCGGCATTATTAGGATAGGGCAAGGACTGGTTGGCTCAGTGTCAGGATAATGTGACTGAGTGGGATATCAAGTCATGGTGCTGGTGGCCTGGTCTCCCAGTGGGGCAACACTATAAAGTCACCATGAGTGTGCACTGTCACAAGTCGGTACCCATCCTGATATGACCTTAGATGTTGCTAGGACGTAAAACAAGAACAAACAAACACACAAACAAAGTTGTACTTGTCGTAGCCTGGCGATTGGCATTACTGGGATAGGGACTAGTTTGTTGAGTATCACGATCATGTGACTGGGTGGTATATCGGATCATGGTATCAGTGGCCCAGTCTCCCAGTGGGACAACACTATTAAGTATTAGTCATTGGTTTGATTCAGCTGGGATTCGAACTCACAAACTTCCGCTTGGGAAGCCTGCGCTCTACTGATTGGACCATTGATCTTAGATGTTGACAGGATGCAAAATCATAACACACAATGTTCTTGCTAAAAAACTGATTTTGACCATCATGTAGCAATGGACTGCAACCGTTTTCTTTCAAAATATAAAATTAACTTCCATTTTCTTTTCAGTATTTGACCCTGGTTTTAAAGCTGCATAATTGGAGGAAATCATCAACATTTCAAATTTTTCAAAAACTATCTAAATTTGATTCTATATATCTAACTGAGATACCCGTTCACTTATTATTGTTGCTGCCTAGAAGAGAATACTAAGTCAGTTTAATAGAACCTATTACTGCTGAAGTCTATGGTGTCAGCTTTTTAGCATGCTTGCCAAATAATATTTTGATCTTCGCACTTCAAATATCACAAAAGTTAGTCTTTTCAAATACAAACCAGTGCGCCACAACTGGTTCATCAAAGGTTGAGGTATGAGCTGTCCTGTTTATGGGAAAGTGCATATAATAGACCCCTCGCTGCTTATCGGAAAGAGGAAAGAGTAACCTATGTGGCGGCAGCGGGTTCCCTCCAAAGAAATATGTTAGAATGACGATATGTCCAATAGCTGATGATAAAAATCAATGTGCTCTTGAGGCTTTGTTAAATAAAACAAACGCCTTCATTTCAAATGCAAGTTACTTCAATGTAAAGTGCGGTTGATTGTAACAATCATGCTACTATATTTATATAAAAAAGTGACAGACTCCCAAAACTATCGGACTATGCAACTTTAAGGAAACATTTTTACTTTGTTTACCAAAAGAACAAAAAAAACCAATAAACTAAAACCTTTGACTCTGGGGCATAACTGTATATCAACATAAACATAAGCAAAACGTGTGAGTAATTCGAAGGAAGAAAAAATAATAACAGCAATAAACCGAGATGCACTAGAGAAGCAAATTAGCAAAAATGCCCTGCACAGAAGCCCAGTTATAAATCGCAATAAAATGTTTTATGAGCGATGCTTTGTTTTAGGAGTCGTCACCACCCATGTCTCCAGGCTGCTGAACCCATAATGTCTCATGAATCTAGACGGGAGACCACACGGGGCGGGGGGGGGGGGGCGGGTGTTGATTAATATTCACCAGCTTTCACAAACAATGCCCAGGTTCGCTCGCACTGTCAGAATATGCAAGTCCAATTAGGTCAACTGTTCAGCGTTGGTCACTATGGGTATTTTTAGTTATGGTAAGATTCCATATACCCGGTATGTGGTAAGCGAATGTGAATGTGAATTGCAATTGTGAATGCGAATGTGAATGCGAATGCGAATAGGAATTTGAATGTGAATTTGAATGCGAATCCAAAGTCCAATTAGGTCAACTGTTCAGTATGGCCCATTATGGATATTCTTAGTTAACCTAAGATTCCATATACCCAGTATGCGGCATGCAAATGCAAATGCGAATGCGAATATGAATGCAAATGCAAAGGCAAATGTGAAGTCCAATTAGGTAAAATGTTCAACGTGGGCGACTATTGGTAATCTTAGTTAAGCTACCATTCCATATAACTGGTGTGCGCTATGTGAATATGAATGCGACAAAGAATGGAAAAGCATATAAACCCATCGTGGTATGTTCGGTTGCAAATGGGAATGCGGATGCGGATGCGAATACGGATGCGGATGTGAATGCGAATGCAACTGCAAATGCAAATGCAAGGACAGCAACATGGATCGCTCAATGGACTGATCAGTGTTTTAGCCCAATAATGTGGGAGATATTTTAGATCAAAAGTAAATGTAATATTGTGTATTATGTATCTTATTGGGATGGATGTAGCTAAATACATAGAAAATTACATCACTAATTGTGACATTGTCAACAGCATTGAAAATAAAGTGTCACAAACTTAATGAAAACCTCTGAACAACAGCTCATTTCACTTCAAATGGTCATATACAATGTCTTCATTAAGTTGAAGACATTTATTTCTAAAAAAAAATTTAAATGATGAAATAGTTAACATTTTCTGGAGTCATTAACATCGTAACATTTCGTTTCCACTTGCAAATACTATGAAACTCTGTATCAAACACTGAGTACAGATACAGTACAGGAATTATTTTCACCATTTGACACTATGCATGGACCCAGTTATGGTATAGTAAAAGATAAATCCTGAAATTGCCCCTAAACATTGAAATTTGAGCTGAACATTTGTGTAAAATTGTTTGTTTCCACTTTGTTACTCTGCTAATCCGTTACTCTGCTAATATTTTCTTGCTTTTCTCTTTAATATTCACAAATAAGACAAAACCATAGCAATGAGGTTTCAAATTATTATTACTACTGTTTATAAAGCAAGTGGCATGTGAAATGTCCTAAAAATGTCAAGTTTTGTGTGGAAAATATTTGATTTTGGAGTCAGATTGGTTTCCATGCTATACTGCTATTTATTGGGTGTGAGCATCATTTGACCTACTTAAAAATGCCAGAATATGTTTATTTTCAATTATTCAGATGCAAAAGGACATACACATTGAGGAAACTTGCTTATAGGACTTTGGCAGCATTTTGATTTTCTGGTACTGATGTCACACTATTGGTACACAACTTCTGAGAACGACCCAAATGGGAATGGGAATGGGATGCCACATAACACATACAGTATAACCCCGTTAAACCAAACTTGAAGGGACCCTAGAAACTTGTTTGGATTAACCGATCATTGGTTTACCCAAGCTTTGGCTTCAACGTTGATGTTGAGTAAGCGTGTAGTATTGCACATGTAATATACAATGTATGTGGACACTTTGATTGTTTTTTTATGTATATACTTTTGTATATGATATATGGTAGTATTTTGCCGGGCCGCCGAAAAAAGTTTGGATTAACCGATCATTTGGTTTAACCGAGCTTGGTTTAAAGGGTTATACTGTATATGGAATCTTAGCTTTATGCTTGGTTCTAAGGGATGATTTAAAACTGCCTAGTGCGATGAAAACATCAAATTTTTAAGAACAAACCATGCGTCTATATTTGAAGGTAGATATCCAATCTAGATACTGGTGCATTTATTAAACATATGTTGCTACATAAACGGGGATAAATACCTAAATTAATTTGTTGTTAACCACCTGCTATTGCTGAAGCCTATGGGGTTAGAGTTTTAGCAACACAACACATTTAATTTTGTAATTTTGCACTCCAATTGTCTCTTAAATTAGTCATTTTAAAGCAAATTTACTTCAAACTAAAGTGTGCTAGACTAGAATTATCAACCTAATGTGTTTATCTCAGAAAATAACCGAAACTCAAAACCATCGGTTTTCACATTCTGCCATTTTCTGAGATAAATACATTATGTTGAGCATTATGACCAATGTTACTTTACTTTGAAGTAAGTTTGATTTTACATTGCTAACTTTGGAAATATTTGAAGTGAAAGCGTTCTTAGTTACTTTTGGCAAGCATATTGAAATGGTGCCCTCGGTTCTATTATTTCCTTCTATGCAACAACAAATGATTTATAATTGCACCACCAACAACAAAAACCTACTCATATTTGATCCAACATATTCAACTTAGAATATATATTCTGTAATATATCTCAATAGACATCAATGTCATATACATGTTTCTACATGGATGGATGTTACCATTGAGAAACTAGTGTGGTCAGCAAAGGTCAAAACAAGTTGGTGTCAATAATCTGTCTGCGGCTCCTTGAACTAACTAGCACTGTAGTAAGATTGGTATCATTGGAAAGGGAATCAAATTGTCTATCTATCCACACCAAGTCTTATTAAGTTTTAAATATTTTGTAATTCAGTAAATGGGTTTTAAACATTCAAAATAATTTAAATGGCAGAATTTGACCTGATTAATCTTTTTGACCTATGGCAAACTATATATGGAGAGAAAGCTGAAGTCATTGCGCTGCTTGTGGTACCATCCATAACTTTCTTATTTATTAATCTCAGGAAATGACAGAAACTCAAAACCATCGGACTATCCAACTTTAATAATAAACATAAATATAATTCCCGGTGATCTTTCCACTAACCCCCCCCCCCCGCCATCCCCTCCAGCCCCCCCCCCTGCCTCGACCACCACCTACTCCTCCCCTCCCCCCCCACACCCCACACACACGGCGTCATTAGGACAAATCAGAACCCAAAACATGTCAGTGGCAGGTGGTGACGTCACCGTCCCACCATCGCGTCCGTGATGTGGCTGCGCGGACGCTGCATCACGTGATGACTCGGCCACGCTGCCGGCGTCATGTGACGTGGCGACGTGCCACCGCTAGAGGGCGGCGAGGTCAGAGGTCAACCAATGGCCTCGCGTGGTCTCGCGAACAGACACCCTCCCCCCCACACACTCACTCACACACACACCCTCCCAACCACACACACTCACTCACACACACACCCTCCACCACCCACATACCCCCTCACCCCATACACACACACTCACATTCACACTCTACACACATACACTCTCCCCGCACTCACTCACTCACACACTCACACAATCACACTCTCCAGGCGCAACCTGCGCAACCTACAATGTCGCCTATTCAAGGGTGGCGACTGTGCTTGGAGAGTTGGGTTGCAATGACAGAGGAGGACAGACAGCACAATTGTTTCACTCATAGCTGCCCTCCTCTACCTGCCTGCCATCTTCTGTCTCATTTAGAGGGGCCACAAAGAGGCTGCAGTTAGTCACCTTTTCCAACTAACAGATTTGTGTGTGCTTGTTGTTGTTAGATTACATCCTAGCAAAAGCTAAGGTCATATCAGGATGGTCAACACTAAAAGATGCACCAATAAAGAGTGATCGGTCCTGGAGGCGTTGTCCTTGTGAATTTCAGGCCATTCTTGATCAGTGTGTCTGATTGATTTTTGTATCATCGGCTATTGGATGTAACAGATATGGTCATTCTGACATATTTCTTTGGAGGAAACTCACTGCTGCCACAAAGGCTACTCTTTCCGATATGTTTGTTTGTTGTTGTTTTACGTCCTAGCAACATCTAAGGTCATATCAGGACGGGTACCGACTTGTGACAGTGCACACTCATGGCGACTTTATAGTGCTGTCCCACTGGGAAACCAGGCCGCCGGCACCATGACCTGGTATCCCACTCAGTCACATTATCCTGACACTGATCACACCAGTCCTTGCCCTATCCTAATAATGCCGAGCGCCTGGCTAGGAAGCAACAAGTATCAATTTTAAAGTCATTGGTTTGACTCGACCGGGACTCGAACCCACGACCCCACGATCTACCAGCACGGGAGACGGACGCTCTAACTCATTCGGCCATCCTCTCTTTCCGATAAGCAGCAAGGGGTCTTTCATATGCACTTTCCCACAGAGAAAAAGAAAGCTTGTTTTATTAAACAACAATGGCAAAGTTTCCCAGAGACAGGACAGCACATACCACAGCCTTTGATGAACCCGTTTTGGACCACTCGTTGGAACAGAAAATAGCCCAAACTGCAAATGGATCCACTGAGCAGGATCGATAGGATGACCTACACCTTCACTGATGGACACGCTACCGCCTGAGCTCTGTCCCGCTGCTCGTGTGACCTTGTATGCAGTGACTAGTAATATTTATGTGATGTATAAGCATGATACAAGTATAATTAATCAGAAGGTTCCACTCCTATATTATCTTAACTTGTCCATTGTACTGCTCTTCCTATTATTATTAATTGTTCATTGACTATGCAACCGGCCTGATTTGTGGAAAGCTAAATGTGTCGCGAATAGAACACATTATGGGAAGTTTGTTTGTTTGCTGGGGTTTTACATCCTAGCAACATCTATGGTCATATCAGGATTAGTACCGACTTGTGACAGTGTGCACTCATGACAACTCTCTAGTGGTGCTCCACTGGGAGATCAGGCCTCTGACACCATGACCTGATATCCCACTCAGTAGCATTATCCTGATTCTGGAGCTAGCCAGTCCTTGTCCTAGCCTAATAATGCTGAGCACCTGGCTAGGAAGCCAGTTTCAATTGCTAAGTCATTGCTTTGATAACTCACGGTTCGAACCCGATATATTTATCTCAGAAATGACAGAAATTCAAAACCAACCATAGGACTATGCAACTTTAAACAGGAGGAGGACCTGTTTCCGAATAGGAAACTCTCAATAGAATGTACAGTCAAACCTCTCTAAATCGACCCATAATGGGATCGACTTTAAGTGGTCCATTTAGGGAAGTGGTTGGTTTAGGGAGTTAGAATATCCTTACAATGGTATTGTTGGGACCCAAATAAATCGATCGATATTAGGGAGTGGTCGATCTGTGGAGGTGGACGTTTAGAGAGGTTTTACTGTACTACTATTACTGTGATGACCTATATGGCGTTGCCTCATGCTGTGCGTGATACTGATAGTGCTGCATTCAGAGCTAAGGTGTGTGTTTCACCAGCGCCTGCCAATCAACGTCCACATTCATCTCCACCTGACCAATCAATCACCCAATCAATCACTCACTGCCACCACTCTCTCAGCTACACACAAAAGACACTGCCCCGGCTTGTGGACCGCGCACTTAGCAGTGCAGGTAGGGGGGCTACGCACCAATCAACTAACAGCGCTCTGTCCAAATAGGGCTTTTAAGGTTGTCATGCTTGCTTCCATGTTAGGAACCTAAATAAATGCATAGAAAGTTCAGAAACCCATCAATCTTCGCACGCATACACATGTATTTACGCGACCCCCCCCCCCCCCCCACACCGCCGCTGTCCTGCCCTGCACTGCCCCATCCTGCTCCTTCCCATCGTCATCCGCTCTCCCTGGCGATTCCCCGCCCTCCCCGCCGCCCGCCCCGGCCCTCCTCTTCCTACACCCTGCCTTTCCTTCCCCACCTCTCTTCTTCTCTACCCTCCCTTCGTCTCCCATCCTCTCCCATCCCTCCTCACCCCTTCTCCCTCTCCCTCTCCCTCTCCCTCTTCCCCTCTCCCTCTCTTCCCTCTCCCTCTCCCTCTCCCTCTCCCTCTCGCCTCTCCCCCTCCTCCCTCCTCTCCCTCTCACTGTCCCTCTCCTCTCTCCCTCTCCTCTCCCTCTCCCTTCTCCCTCCCCCCCTCTCCCTCACCTCTCCCTCTCCCTCCCATCCCCATTCCCACCACCGCATCACCTGCCGTGCACTCATTTCACCGCCCCTCCCCCCATCCAGCGTCTCCCTTCCCTCTCCCCGAACACACCGCCCCGCGCGGCCTCACCCGCACCACCCCTCGCCGCTCATCCCCCACCCCCTCACCGCCCCTTCTCCCCCCCCCTCCACTCCCCCTCTCTCACAACCCATCCCCCTCCCCCCCTAACTCCCTCCTCCTGTCTTTCCCCTCCTTTTCCCCTCATTTCCCCTCCTCTTCAGCCCCTCCCCCCGCCCCCCTTCCCCTCTCCCCTCTCCTCCACTCCCCACCCCCCCCACCCCCACCTCCGGGGCCTGCCTTGAGTATACAGCCGGGTGGGATAATGCATCCATATACATCACCCGTCAACATATCAATCAAGTATATCAATCAGCAGTCCCTGAGTTGTATGCTCAGGCCTGGGGCTCTACTTACTAATTATGAGTACTCGCACTGCAGGGCCTTTGGGATGGTGTCCATATTACCTTTGGCGACTTGAACAAACCGACCCTAAATTATTCTCACCCAAATATTCTCCTTGACCCCCTCCCCCATCTTCTCTCGATGTATGTGTGATGTATGGTGAAATATATCTAAATATCTCACGATGGCCAATTATCACCCATAATAATTTAGTGTGGTTTGCGTAACCCTCCACCCCTCTCTGTGAATGGGTTCTATCTTGTTATTGGCACCTAAATAGGCACAACCTTAAAACTGTTCACTCCCAAATGTTTTCAGATAAGCGATTATTGGTCAGGAAACCAACGCTAAATTATTCTCACTTTCTCCCCATTTTCTCTCTATGTATGTGTGATGTATAATGAATTATATCTAAATATGTCCCGATAGCCAATTATCACCCATAATACTTTAGTGTGGTCTGTGAAACCCTCCACCCCTCTCTGTGAATGGGCTCTACCTTGTCACTAGCACCTGAATATGTTCAACCTCACTCTCAAATGTCTGTAAATAACTGATTGGTCAGGAAACTGCCCCTAAGTTATTCTCACACAAATATTCTCCCTGACCCCTGACCCCATCTTCTCTCTATGTATGTGTGATGTGTGATGCATTATGTATAAATATATAATGGTAGGCCATTATCACCCATAATAATTTATCATGGTATGAGTAACCCTCCACCTCTGTCTGTGAATGGTTTCTATCTTGCCATTGGCACCCAAATAGGCCCAACATTACAATTCCTCACTCTCAAATGTTCGTAAATAAATGATGATTGGTTAGGAAACTGACCTTAAATTATTATCACTTCATAGTGCAGTCCCACTGGGTTATCAACCAGGTTGCTTGCACCATGACCAGATTTCATTGCTCAATCACATCATCCTGATACTGATCAAACCAGTCCTTGTCCAATCCTAGTAACCACTGGTAATGCCAAGCGCCTGGCTATGTAGGGACAAGTATCAATTTGTAAGTCATTGGTTTGAGTCGGCCAGATTTCAAACTCCCGACCTTGCACACGGGGATGCTCGGTGCGGTGGCCGAATCGGTAGAGTGCGGGCCTCGCATGCGGATGATCGGGAATTTGGTTCCCGGTCGAGTCAAAACGATAACTTATAAAATTGATACTATTCGCTATCTAACCTGGCGCTCAGCATTAATAGGCTAGGGCAAGGACTGGTTAGCTCAGGTGTCAGGATAATGTGACTGAGTGGGCTATCAGGCCATGGTGCTGGTGGCCTGATATCCCAGTCTGGCAGCACTATATAGTCACCATGAGTGTGCACTGTCACAAGTCGGTACCTGTCCTGATATGACCTTAGATCTTGCCAGGACATACAACTACAACAACCAACCAACCAACCTTCCGCGTGGGCAGGATGTGCTCTTTGCCAATTCGGCCATGATGTCTGTTTGGAACATTAAAAGCTTGTTTTATTTTACGACGCCTCTAGAGCACTTTGATTTTTATCATCGGCTATTGGACATCAAACCCATATGGTCATTCTGACATATTTCTTTCGAGGAAACTTGCTGCCGCCACATAGGCTAGTCTTTCCAATAAGCAGCAAGGGGTCTTTTATATGCACTTTGCCACAGTAAGGAGAGCACATGCCACAGCCTTTGATGAAACAGTTATGGATCACTGGCTGGAACGGAAAATAGCCCAGACTGCAAATAGGTCCACTGAGCAGGATCGGTTGCAGGACCCCCACCTTCACAGGTGGACACTCTACCCCCTGAGCTACGTCCCGCTCGCCGGTTGGCAGATAAAGAGCCGCTGGGCCACATGTGAGTTTGAGGACAAGTCAGACCTTCAGGGCTCTTGTGTCTTCTGTCTTCTGTCTTCTGTCTTCTGCCTTCTGTCCTCTGTCTTCTAGCCTCGAGATGGATGAAAACGAGGCGGGCATTTAGCTGAAGGGCCAATCATTAAACAGCAGGGTCAGGGCAGATCAGGTATGTTTGCATAGCGCGGAATTCACAGCGTATAAGGCGCCCTCTGGCCATGGAAACTTTATGGACACCATCAAATTTGTGAGACAAATGGGTGATATTAATTTTGATGAAAATCTCAATGAAAAAAGAATCCCTCTTTTTTGTGTTTCCTTTTTTTTCTTTTTTCTTCTTTTTTTTTGTTAATGTAAATTATACATATGTCTAACGGGATTACAAAGACAACCTGTGCTTATACTAATAGTTGAAGCTGTTTGTTCATTTGTTGGGGTTTTATTTCTAGCAATATCTAAGCACAAAAATGGATGGAAGGATGCAATATAATAATATAATGAATATGTTTAAGACAAAACTCTCCATAATTAAGCATTTTGAGTTAAGCAACATACAATTTCACTCACTTTACAGATTATGTTTACATCACCATTGATTAGCCAGAAGTAATTCTTGTTCAAAATATTAAAATGTCAAATGTGTCAACAAAAATTTGTTTCAAAGAAATATATAACCAATATCTGATTAACCCTACTCATTTTCAATTTCTACATATGTCATTAACCATAGGATATAAATAAAAACATGAATAAAATAAGTAAAACTGACTCTGGCTATGGCTCTAATGCTAGGTACACACCTACCGTTTATGACGCGATTCGCGCATATGACCTCATTAGTTGGTAGGTGGGTGCGGGACCATAGCACACCAGACGTCCGCGATTTGCGATTACAACTCAGTTTTAGGCCTTAAATCTGAAATCGCAAGCAATTCGAAAAACGAATCGGGACGATTGCAAATCGGTCGTATCTTAAACGGTATATGCATGCTAGCCGCCGACCGTTCGCGTCTGAGTTTTAATGATCAACGAATCGCTGGGCCGGAAAAAGGACACGTGACAGTGTCTTAACCAAAATATTCTAATCGGCGGCTATATATTAATATTTTCTAATCGACGAATGTAAACTAAACAAATATGTAGCAGGCGCAAGGAAATTCCGCCGGTTCGGTGGCTACATATTAGACCCAAATCTATTCAGCAGCGGCGATATTAATGTTTTCTAATTGACGAATGTAAACTAAACAAGTACGTAGCAGGCACAAGGAAATTCCGCCGGTTCGGTGGCGACATATTAGACCCAAATCTATTCAACAGCGGCGATATTAATGTTTTCTAATCGACGAATGTAAACTAAACAAGTACGTAGCAGGCGCAAGGAAATTCCGCCGCCGGCGATATTAATGTTTTCTAATCGACGAATGTAAACAAAACAAATAGCATTGCTACAGGAAACTGCTAGATGGCGCTGATGGCGACGTAGTTCGCGCAAAACCCACCAGGTGCGTGCAGCGCAGTCGCGAATCGGCGCAAGGAAAATGCTAGATGGCGCTGATGGCAAGGTAGTTCGCGCAAAAACCCACCAGGAGCGTGGATCGCAGCCGCAAATCGGACGTTATATGTGCGCATCCAGTCGGTATATGTGCGCATCCCTTATCTTCGGTTTTAATCGCGATCGGGTCGCGATCGGGTCGCGTTGGGTGCAAAGTTTTAGTGCGCGAGTCGTAAACGGTAGGTGTGTACCTAGCATAACACGAGTCTGAGTGCACAGATTTGTCTAATTCTAAATGCACATGGCATAAGATGTGCTGGTTATATTGATGTAAATGCAATGCTGAATAAAAGAGTAATATCTTAATTTGTTATATATATTTTTTTAGTTAGTGTTCTATGTTTCAAACAAGAACTGAGCTGAGCTGAAACTAGCACATTTCATAACTGCACCCAGTGTATTAGCATGTGCCATGTGCTTCTTGCGGGTTGGTTTTGCTCTGACACATCCCACAATGCACCGCGTGGCTGGAACGGTGATGTAGTCTATTAGTATTAACCAACTCCGGTCACCCGAGTCACTTTTTGGCGCATGCGCAGACTCTACATCCTTGGGATGCATAATCGAACAATCTCCAACATGCTCGGGGTGGAGAAAATGGTGGCTTAATCCAAAACTCTTTTTTTTGTTGTTGGAATAATCGATATAACGACAGCAAAATAGGATTTAACATATTTTATGATTGCATAGTTTAGCTATATTTCCATTTCATTATTGCGACAACAAAAAGCATTAAAAAAACCTGTAGGACTTGCACTGGTAGCTGTTAATGTTATCCTACAGGTACCAGCACAAATGTGTCGTCATCGCTCCTAGCCAACCCCAGCCAAGAGGTGGGTTACGCGGTCGGATCGTTTTGCACACGACACATGTATTTCTGGACTCCACTCGTGGTGTTCGATTTGAAACTCTGACGACTTGGGTGACCGGAGTCGCCCGGATCGTGTTAATCGAATACAGCACAGTAAATTCAAAATGTATATGTATGTCACTTCCAAATTCTGTCACTGTGCAACGTTACTTCCCTGTTGGACTGTAACGTATTGACGATAACAATGGGTGTTACTGGGTTAATGATGCTGTTAAAATGTACTATTGCCTATAATTAAATCTCTGGTTTTAAGGCGGAAAAAACCTGGTATGGCCCAGGGTCTTACTGGGACGTAAAACTACACCAACCACCCAGCCTCCCCCGGCCCTCTCAGAGGACTGTGGTTGGGCTCTTAGGCTGCCTTTTTCCTTCCTCCCTCCCTTCCCCCCCCCCCCCTCCCCTCACCCCACAATTCCTCTGACCACTACCCATCGGAAGCCAACTCCCGACCACATGGAACCCATTTCAGCGATGCCCATACAGTGCTGCAGATTTGCAGCCTTCAGCGCTGCGACTGAAAACTCCCCCCCCCCCCCCAAAGAAAAAAACACATAGAAGGAAATACTGAAGTGATTTAATATAACCTGTTACTGCAAAAGTCTATTGTGTCAAAGTTTTGGCATACTCACCCAAATTAATTTTGCCTGGTTGCGCTTAAAATGTCTCAAAAGTGATCATCGCCCATATAGAATATAGCAATCAACCTAACATATTTATCAGAGAAAATGACAGAATCGCAAAACCATGCAGCTATGCAACGGTGCGCGGTGCGCGGTGTGCGGTGTGATGTGATTTATAGACACACTCCCCTGACTTAACATCTCCATGGTGAAAGGAAGTGATCGTTGCAGGGTGTCTGCCCAATGTGTTTCCCTACACATACCGGGACAATAGCTGGGCCACTGCCCGCCGCAGGCGCCAACCGCCCCGCCCGGACCAGCCCTGACCAGCCCCAACTAGCCCCGACCAGCCCCGCCCTGCCCCGCCTCGTGCCACCCCGCCCCACCCCAACTAGCCCCGAACAAGTCGCGCCCAATCCCGCCCCGTCCAGTCCCCCCCCCCCTTCCCCCCACCCCGTCCAGATATGTACACATACACACCCCACCCCGTCCAGATATGTACACATACACACCCCGCCCCGCCCCGCCCCGCCCCGCCCCGCCCCGCCCCGCCCCGCCCCGCCCCGCCCCGCCCCGCCCCGCCCGCCCCGCCCCGCCCCGCCCCGCCCCGCCCCGCCCCGCCCCGCCCCGCCCCGCCCCGCCCCGCCCCGCCCCGCCCCGCCCCGCCCCGCCCCGCCCCGCCCCGCCCCGCCCCGCCCGCCCCGCCCCGCCCCGCCCCCGCCCCGCGCCCAGCACAGCCCCGCCCCGCCCAGCACCGCTGCGAGCCGCCTCACTCTGTCGATTCCCGCCTCATCCCGCCTGACCCACCTCACACTGCCTCGCCCCGTCCCGCCCCGCTCGCCCGCCTCTGCGCCTCCACTCACCCATCGCCCACCTCTCGCCCCACATATCTCCACTTCACACCAATTCCCCTCACATCCCCCACATCGCACCACATCCCTCCACATTCCGTCACATCTCCCACAGACCCACACACCCCACACACCCACATCCCCACATCCCCACATCCCCCACATCGCCCCACATCGCTCCACATCCCCCCCCCCCCGACACACCTTGCACCACATCGCCTCGCACCCTACGCCCCGCTCCCCTCTCCCACCCACCATCCCCACACTCCTCCGCCCCCACCCGCTCCGCCCTCCAAAGCCCTCAGGTCGGCGCGCGCCGTCGGTACAGACCGGGCGCTGTTGACGGGCGCCGGACGATGCCGGGGGCTGACACCGGTCGGCGAGCGCTCGATGACCGGCCCGGAGCCCTTCATGTCCCGTGCCCGGAGAGTGGCGGCGCCTCTCAGGCCCTTTGGGGGTTCGGCGTGTTGTCAGTGCAGTTCGGCGCGCTTTGATCTGGCTGGAAACCCATGAATTTCTAACTCTGTCCGGTGGCTGTATAATAAGGGCGGGCTGGTGGTGTCGGCGTGTTGATTGGTTCCCCAGGGGGCGGTGGGCTGCCTCTGTGTATGTATGTATGTATGTGTGTATGTGTCTATGTGTGTATGCATGTATGCGTGTATGCGTGTGTGCGTGTATCCGTGTATGTGTGTATGTGTGAATGTGGGTATGTGGGTATGTGTGTATGCATGCAGGTGTGTATGCGTGTATGTGTGTATGTGGGTATGCATGTATGCGTGTTTGCGTGTATGTGTGTGTGAATATGTGTGTGCATGCATGCATGTGGGCGTGCATATGTGTGTATGTGTGTATGTGCATGTGCACATGTGTGGATGTGCATGTGTGGGTGTATGTGTGTATGTGTATGGGTGTGTATGTGTGTATGTGTGCATGTGTGCATGTGTGTATGTGTGTATGTGTGTATGTGGGTTTGTGTGTATGTGGGTATGTGTAGGTATGTAGGTGTGTTGTGTGTATGTGGGTATGTGTGTATGTGTGTATGTGTGTATGTGTGTATGTGGGTATGTGTGTATGTGTGTATGTGTGTATGTGTATGTGTGTATGTGTGTGCATGTGTGTATGTGTACATGTGTGTGCATGTGTGTGCATGTGCATGCATGTGCGTGCATGTGTGCATGTGTGTGTGCATGTGTGTGCATGTGTGTGCATGTGTGTATGTGGATGTGTGTGTATGTATGTGTGTATGTGTGTATGTGTGTATGTGTGTATGTGTGTATGCGTGTATGTGTGGGTGTATGTGTGTAGGTGTGTATGTGTGTATGTGTGTAGGTGTGTAGGTGTGTATGTGTGCATGTGTGCATGTGTGCATGTGTGCCTGTGTGTATGCATGTATGCATGTATGTGTGTATGCAGGTATGTGTGTATGTGTGTATGTGTGTATGCACACATGCATATATGCATGTGTGCGTGTTTGTGTGTGTGTGAATGTGTGTGTGCATGTGTGCCTGTGTGTGTATGTGTGTATGTACATATGTGTATGTGCATGTCCACATGTGTGCATGTGCATATGTGTGTATGTGTGTATGTGTGTATGTGTGTATGTGTATGTGTGTGTGTGTATGTGTGTATGTGTATATGTGTGTATGTGTGTATGTGTGCATGTGTGTATGTGTGTATGTGTGTATGTGTGTATGCGTGTATGCGTGTTTGCATGTATGCGTGTTGGTGTGTATGTGTGTATGTGTGTTGGTGTGTATATCGGTATACCCATAGAACCTAAGATCTGCATATCTGCATATCTCTATATCTGTATATCTCTCAGTCAGTGCCCTACATAGATAGGTAGACACGGATAGGGTGATCACATCGTCAAGCAAATTCTCTAATAAGACAATGTCAGAAAGGCTATTTTATAACACACAAAAATTATTTATGATTTGGCCAAAGAACCATTTTCAAAGCATGGTATTTTCTTGAAAACCCGCAACAAGACTCAGTACATAGTAAGTAGGTCACATGTTCATGATAGTATAGTACTAGTAGCCTATTTTGTCCAGGCCTCTATCTGTAGAAAATCAAAGGATATGTACATCCTACAATGTGAAAAAAATAAATTGCTTGCATGTAAACAGCATATGTAACTGAATAATCATGGGTATGCAACACATAGGCCTACAGGTCAAAAATGAAAATTGTCACAATTGTATTGGTTGTGTACATTAGAATCACTTTATAGAGTAAAACTTTTTAAATTGAATTTGACTAGCATTTAAGCTCTTAATGGACAACATCTTTTTCTCAAAACTTTGGTGTCCTTAACATTCAAGAAAATTCCATACAAAACACAATTATTTTCGCTTTTCA
This sequence comes from Branchipolynoe longqiensis, assembly GCA_030323885.1. Classification (NCBI taxonomy): domain Eukaryota; kingdom Metazoa; phylum Annelida; class Polychaeta; order Phyllodocida; family Polynoidae; genus Branchipolynoe; species Branchipolynoe longqiensis. The sequence goes on along the minus strand of CM059189.1, from coordinate 22,705,918 downwards.
AAAGTGATTGTGTTGTGAACTAAGCATGGATGTACGTGTTAAATTTTTTTTTTTTTAAACAATTCTCTATATAAACCTGACATTAAAAGAAAAATATGGAAAAAGGACACCCTTATGAACAGAAGACTTGTAATTTTGTATCAAAATGGATGCCATCCTCCATTCCCCCCCCCCCTCCCATCATTCCGATCTATTTTGCCTATTACAAGGCCTTGTTTTTCATTGTAACTGCCAAATTTTGGCTTGCTTGCTTCTCACACATGATTGTCCTTGATTGTCCTTACATGCATATTATCAGAAAGTTCCTGAGTGAACTTGTGCTTTTTAAATCACACTTCTCGTGAAGCTGGCAGCGGACTGAAATCGTGCACATAAGACCCTAGTCACACTACAGCTTGCGACCACTTTGTGACCACCTTAGACCAAAGAAGCGACACTCACCAGTGACGTCTTTGCTACCAAAACAATAGTTGCCAATATCTAGGCGTCACTGGTGAGTGTGGGTTCTTTGGTCTAAGGTGGTCGCAATGTAGTCATAAGCTGTAGTCTGACTGGGGTATAGCGAAGGATATTTCCCTGGTGTGTTCATAATTGACAGCTTGGACAAAGTGATAGCCGGCAGTGACTGTGAACACGTGACCTAAACATGGTGACACTTGAGCCGTGATGTATCGGATTCTTGTTGTCACTCAGGGGAAGTTCAGTATGCAGAGACTGAGGTTGACCACGCAGTGTGGATCCGGGGTGTTGGGTTAACCCAGCGGTTTAATCTGAAGATGGGGGGGGGGGGGGGGTGCGAATGGGTGGGTAGCGGTGGGGAGAGAGGGGGGAGGCCGGGGGGGAGGGTATGAGGGAGGAGGAGGGGAGGGGAGGGTGGTGGTGGTGGGGGAGGGGAGGGAGGGGCACGGAGGGAGGAGGGAGGATGGATAGAGATGGGAGGCAGGAGAAGGGAGGAGGGAAGGTTGAGGGAGAGACGAAGGAGTTAGAAGGGAGGACAAAGGGTTGATGGATAAGGGAGGTGTGGAGGAGGGAAGGAGGAGGGAGGGAGGATGGAGGGAGGGATGGTTAGGGTGGGGGAGGGGGGAGGGTTGAAGGGGGTGAGGAGGGTAGGAGGGAGGGACAGATGGCGAAGGGAAGCGAGGAGGGAGGTGTGGCGAGGAGGGAGGACGGAGGGTGGAGGGAGAATGGAGGGAGAGGGACGGAGGACGGGGGCGAAGGGAAGGGAGGAGAAGTGAGGAGGGAGGAGTGAGGAGTGAGGGATGAAGGAGGGGGAGGGGAGGAAGGGAGAGAGGGGAAGGGGGGAAGGGGGAAGAAGGGGAGAAGGGGGGGAAGGGGGAAAGGGGGAAGGGGGGAAGGGGGAAGGGGGAAGGGGGAAGGGGAAGGGAAAGAAGGGGAAGGGGGGAAGGGGGAGGGAGGGGGAGGGGGAGGGGGAAGGGGGAAGGGGGAAGGGGGAAGGGGCAAGGGGGAAGGGGGGAGGGGGAAGGGGGGAGGGGGAAGGGGGGAAGGGGGAAGGGGGAAGGGGGGAAGGGGGAAGGGGGAAAAGGGGGAATGAGGAAGGAGGGGAAAGGGGGAAGGGGGCAGGGGAAGGGGGGGAAGGGGGCAGGGGGCAGGGGGCAGGGGCAGAGGGAAGGGGGCAGGGGGCGGGGGGGGGGGGGGGGGCAGGGGGCAGGGTGGGGCAGGGGGCAGGGGGCAGGGGGCAGGGGGGGGGCAGGGGGCAGGGGGCAGGGGGCAGGGGGCAGGGGGAAGGGGGCAGGGGGCAGGGGGGGGGGGGAGGGGGCAGGGGGCAGGGGGAAGGGGGCAGGGGCAGGGGAAGGGGGGCAGGGGGAGGGGGGATGGGGGCAGGGGGAGGGGGAGGGGGGCAGGTAGGGGGGGGGGGAGGGGGGAAGGTAGGGGTGAGTGTGAGTGAGGGGGGAGAAGGGTCAAAGGGATGAAGGGAAGGTATGGGATGGGGGGAAGGGGGAGAGGAAGGGAGAGCAGCACGTGAGGAAGGAATGTGGTGAGATGGGGATTCGTTTGAAGGGGTGAGGTTGGGGGCCTAGATGCGATTGGGTGGAAGACGAGGAGATAGGGAGGAGACAAGGATACGAAGGAAAGTGAGTTGGGGCGGGATGCGATGGGTAGGGTGATACTCAGAGAGATGAGGGAGATGGGGTAGTGGAGAAATTGAGAAAGAAGGGCTAAAAGTTGGAGAGAATGGCATATTGAAAAGGAGCGCGCATAGAACTTAGAAGAGGACAGGAGGATGAAAAGGAGAAGGGAAGGAACTGCGCAAGGATTAGGCGGGGAAGGGTGAGATCGAGATGGGGAGAAAGAGGGAGCCCGAAGGAAAAGGGAATGTGAATGGTGGAGATAGGGCAGCGGCCTAGCTTAGAATTGTCAGATGGAATAACACACTATTGGAATAATATTTCACTGGAGTAAAACACACACACAAATATCATATATTTAAATAAATAAATACATATTTGAAAATAAGTATATTTGTAATCTCAGGTGGTACGCAGCTGCGTACCTGCGTATATGGAAGTAATGCCACTTTATTAGGACTAGGAGTTAGGGAGGGGGTGACGGGGAGAGGAAACAGGAAAGAGAAATGAGGAAAGGAGGGGGTGCAGGAGAGAGGGGGAGAAAGAGCATAGGGATCAGTGTGGGGGGGGGGAGGGAGGGGGGTAAGTAGGGAACCAGGGTTATGGGTTGGTGATCCGGGCACTGAAGCGTGCCACAAGATGGCTCTGGTCTACCAAACTGTCGCCACCTAGTGGCAGCAGCCGTCAACGCTACTGGCGAGCTGTCCCTGCGCACACTACCCAGCGTCTCTGTCTTGGCGGCTGCGCCACCGCTTCGTCAACTGCGCATGCCCCCAGGGCAACAACCACTTCCGCTGGCCAGGCGGCTGGGACGCTGGGACGCTGGGACGCTGGGACGCTGGGACGCTGGGACGCTGGGACGCTGGGACGCTGGGATGCTGGGACGCTGGGACGCTGGGACGCTGGGACGCTGGGACGCTGGGACGCTGGGACGCTGGGACGCTGGGATGCTGGGACGATGGAACACTCGGATGTTGGGAGGCTGAGAGGCTGGGAGGCTGGGAGGCTGGGAGGCTGGGAGGTTGGGAAGGCTGGGAAGGCTGGGAGGCTGGGAGGCTGGGAAGCTGGGAAGCTGGGCTGAGATGTTATGAGGCTGGATACCAGAACGCCAAGTTTTTTGTTTGAACCCTGTTCCACTCAAACCTTGTCCAGACAATATGTGTTGCTTCCAAGCCAGGCGCTCATCATTATTAGGATAGGGCAAGGACTGCTGGGTTCAGTGTCAGGATAATGTGACTGAGTGGGATATCAGGTCATGGTTCTGACAGCCTGGTCTCCCAGTTGGGCAGCACTATAAAGTCACCATGATTGTGCAATGTCACAAGTTTGTACCCGTCCTGATGTGACCTTAGATGTTGCCTGGATGTAAAACTACAACAACCAACAAACCAATCCTGATATCACCACAGATGTTGCAGGGATGTAAAACCCCAACAAAACAAACAATGAATGAATGAATAAATGCTTAACGGCATATCAGCACACTAAGGGCTATACAATCAAAACAAACAACACAAACTAGTACTCAGTAGTACTGTAGTAGTAGTAGTACTACTACCAGTAGTAATAGTACCCGCAGGTTGTGGGAAAGCGCGGCGTCTCATCGATACGAAGTCTCAACCGTCCCGACGTCACCCGAGCGCGAATAACATTGTCAAAGCGTGTCGCGGTTTAGATTCTCAGGAGGTTTAGAGTATATGCTCCGGGTTCTGCACATGTGCGTATTCGATTAACAAGACCCGGGCGACTCGGGTCACCCGAGTTGCTAGAAATTCAAATAGAACACCGCAAGTGGAGTTGACAAAAACATGTGCCGTGTGCAAAAAGTCCCGATCCCAGTAACCCACCTCTTGGCTGGGGTAGGCTAGGAACTATGACATCACAGTTGTGCGTCAACAAGTCGCTCTGGTCACCCGAGTTGATTAATCGAATACGCTGAAATGCCCGTCGATTTTGATGCATGCACAGAACACCGAGCGTAGATTCTAAACAGTTGCTAAACCCACTGAGAATTTATACCGCGACACCGGCCCGCCCGCCTGGCCCGGCCACGAGAAGTCCACTTCTACGTGCGTAATTACCGCCCGGGCCCGGGCCGGATTTTGAAGTGCGGCAATGTATACAATGATGACAGAGGGAACCCACCCACAATTGAGAAAGAAGATGGGAATATTATATTAGTATCAGAGGTTGAGAAGGCTATCAATGATCTAAAGGCAGGTAAGGCTCCTGGAAGTGACCAGATAACATCAGAAATGATAAAAGGACTAGATGAAGTGGGGATTCAAATCATTCATAAGCTAGTAACTGACATCTATGAGACTGGATTTATACCATTGAATATGAATGAATCCATATTTGTACGACTCCCAAAGAAGCTAAAACCAACATTGTGTACTGAGTACAGAACACTAAGCCTGATGAGTCATATGTTGAAGATGATCCTGAAAATAATTTTACTGAGAAACAGACAGAAAATTGAAGAACAAATCAGTAACGTACAAAGTGGGTTTATATCTGGAAGAGGTACACGTGAAGGGATTTTCAATATGAGAATGATTTGTGAACGTTATTGTGAAGTGAACCAGGATGTTTATGCCTGCTTTATTGACTATGAGAAGGCCTTCGACCGAGTCAATCATGAACTGTTAATCAAATGTTTACAAGATATTGGTGTCAATGGCAAAGACATTAAACTAATTGTGAACTTATACTGGACACAACGTGCATTTATAAAAATGGAGCAGGGCCTATCGGATGAAGTTATGATTAAACGAGGAGTTTGACAGGGGTGTGTATTGTCACCATGTCTATTTAACCTGTACACAGAGATGATTTTCAGACACATTGAAGATTGCAAGGGAGTGACAATAGGTGGCATGAACGTCAACAATCTTAGATATGCCGATGACAGTGTAATACTAGCAGACAGTGAGAAAAACCTACAAGATATAGTGAATAGAATCAATAAAGCTGGAATACTATTCAACATGAAGATGAATGCCAGGAAGACCAAAACAATGGTTATAAGTAAAAAGACAGATAAACCAAATGTCAATATAACCATAGATGGCACAAACATAGAACAAGTATCCGAATTCATATATCTCGGACAAAAGATTACAAATGATGGGAGATGTGAGGAAGAAATTAAAAGAAGGATAACAATAGCCCGAACAACATTCTCCAAAATGTATAGAGTGTTAACATCAAGTAAGATATTAATACAAACAAGGAAGCGTATTCTTCAGTGTTATGTGTGGTCTACTCTAATGTATGGGGCTGAGACATGGACAATCTCTAAGAAAATGTACAAACGTTTAGCAGCATTTGAGATGTGGACTTATCGAAGGATGATGAAAATATCATGGACAAAGAAGATCACCAACAAAGAAGTTCTCAGAAAAATTAAAAATAAGAAAAGCTTGTTTGCCACTATACAGACAAAGAAACTTATTTATTTTGGCCACATCATTCGTCAGAGTTCAATATACCGTACATTGTTGGAAGGGAAGGTGAATGGCAGCAGAGGGAGAGGGAGACCAAGAACATCATGGTTTACAAATATTTCACAGTGGACAGGCTTGAATTATTCACAGTCTATCAGAACAGCACAACATCGGGACAAGTGGAGAACCATTGCATCCAACCCTCGACTAGAGGATGGAACTATTGATTGATTGAATGTGTGTCGCGCGATGCCATCTTCGGACCGGGTTCCCGCCACCACCACCCGCCACGCGATCCCCCCCCCCCCCCAACCCTATAGGTGGTATAGGGTCTCCCCCCCCCCCCCGCCCCCGCTGGAAGTTGAGCACCGTGTGTGTGTCTGTTTGTATGTGTGTATGTGTGTGTCTGTGTGTATGTGTGTGTCTGTGTCTATGTGTGTGTATGTGTGTGTGTATGTTTATGTATGTATGTATGTGTGTATGTGTGCATGTGTGTTTGTGTGTATGCATGTGCCCATGTGTGCATGTGGTGTGCCTTTGTGTATGTGTGTCGGTGTGTGTTGGTGTATGTTGGTGTATGTTGGTGTGTTTTGGTTCGTGTCGGTGTGTATATGTGTGTGTATGTGTGTATGCATGTGCCCATGCATGTATGTGTGTGCCTTTGTGTATGTGTGTATGTGTGTCTGTGTGTCTGTGTGTATGTGTGTTGGTGTGTGCTGCTGTGTGCTGGTGTGTGTTGGTGTGTGTTGGTGTGTGTATGTGTGTATGTGTGCAAGTGTGTATGTGTGCATGTGTGTATGTGTGTGTCTGTATGTGTTTGTGTGTATCTGTGGTATGTGTGTATGTATGTCTATGTGTGTATGTGTGTATGTATGTGTATGTGTGTGTATATGTCTGGCTGTGTGAGTTGGTTATATTAATTTTGAATTAAAACAACATTGAATTTCACATTAATTTATGGGTTTTTTTACTAACTTTCGTCAGTTCGACCAGACTGTCATTGCGACCACCTTAACACAATATTGGTCCAGGGATTGATGCGGAACCTAGCTTTAACCCAAGTTGCCTAGCTTTAGCCCATGTTGCCTAGCTTTAGCCCATGTTGCCTAGCTTTAGCCCATGTTGCCTAACTTTAACCCATGTTGCCTAGCTTTAACCCATGTTGCCTAGCTTTAACCCACGTTGCCTAGCTTTATCCCATGTTGCCTAGCTTTAACCCATGTTGCCTAGCTTTAACCCATGTTGCCTAGCTTTAACCCATGTTGCCTAGCTTTAACCCATGTTGCCTAGCTTAAGTTAGTTAGTTATTATTACTATTATTATTATTACTATTATTATTATGTTCATCCCGGTTAGAGTTACACACGCCAAATGAGAACGGAGTGATCCCACCCTCACCAAAAAACAACAAACAAAAAAAACACCCTCGAAAAAAAACCCGATCAACAACACTGGTGAAATGTCGTCTGCTAAGATGGATCTGTTCCATGTCGCTTGTCCCTGTTTCGTCGTCGCTTAGCAACCCGGGTCGGCGTGTAATCGGGGTGATCGGGGCGTGCGGCGCGGTGGTTAAGAAACCTGGGTTGTGGTTGGAAGTGATGGCGTGATAGGGAGAGAGGGTGGGGGATCGGGTGGAGGATCGGGTGGAGGATGGGGTAGAGGTGGAGGTGGGGTGGGTGTGTAGGGGTAAGGGTGGGGGTGTTGGGGTAGCGAAGGGGGTGGGGGTGAGGGTGAGGGTGAGGGTGAGGGTGAGGTAGGGTGTGGTTGGGGATAGGGGGTGGGGGTGGGGGTGGGGTGGGGTGGGGGTAGGGGTGGGGTGGGGGTGGGGTGGGGTAAGGTAGGGTGTGGGGGTGTGGGGTGGGTGGGGTAGGTGTGGGGGTGGGGATAGGGGGGATGGGGGTAGGGTTGGTGTAGGGGCGGAGGCTGGGACTGGGAGGGGCTTTCCTTTGTAAACACAGGGACCGAATTCGGCAAACGCTGCAAATTTGTAAAGAAAGAAAATAACCCATTTTGCATGACTGGGCACATAGGAGGCATACTGACATTGTCAGCAGCACAACAACAATGACACAGGTGTCCGCGCCGAGTGAGTAGCCGGTCATACTGCACTAGTGGGAGTAGGAATGTAGTGTCGAAATCTGCCGTAGGTGGCGCCAGCGGTGGACTTGTTTGTTTGTTTGTTGCGGATTTACGTCCTGACAATATCTAAGGTCATATCAGGATGGGCAGCGACTTGTGACAGTGCACACTTATGTCGACTTTATAGTGATTCCCCACTGGGGGACCAGGCCGCCTGCACCATGACCTGATTTCCCACTCCTTGTCAAATTATCTTGATGCCAAGTTAGGTTTAACTAGTCCTTGCCTATCCTAGTAATGTCGAGTGTCAGCCTAGGAAGTACACAGTATCAGTTTTATAAGTAATTGGTTTGACTCGAATGGGATTCAAACTCCTGACCTTCCGCATGGGAAGCCTGCGCTCTACTGATTTAGCCATCGCATCCGGTGCCAGCGTCGGGTCGGCGTGTAATCGGAGTTCATTTAAAGGGAAGACATTTACCGCACCGGATGTGGTGTCTAAATCGGTAGAGCGCTGGCTTCCTTTGCGGCAAATCAGGATCTTAAATCCCAGCCGAGTCAAACTAATTACTTATATATTGGATACTTGCCACTACCTAGCCTGGTACTTGCCATTGATAGGATAGGACAAGGACTGGTTAGCACAATATCAGGATAATGGGAATAACATTGGGTCATGGTGATGGTGGCCTGGTGTCCCAGTGGGGCAGCACTATAAAATTCCTATGAGCGCACAATGTCATAAATCGGTACCCGTCCTAATATGAGCTTAGATGTTGCTATGACATATAGGCCAACAACAACAAACAAACTATTTTTTATTTTGTAAATATAAATAACACATTACTGATGGATAGCCAATGGAGCTACTACATTGGTATTTTCCACACTCCTATGTGAGACTGGATGGCTGTGCTTTGGGGAAACTGGACCTACTTTAAAACACTGGTTGACTGGAAATCTGATTAATTCATGTAAACTTATATTTTTTGGGGCGTTGGGGCGGTGGGACATGGGGGTTGATAACTGTGCTGAGGGAAATTGGAGGTTAAAGAAAACAGGATGTTTTGGTTCGCAGTCAGGTTCAATTTCGACATTTCGTCAGTTTACATTAAAAGTAAAGATAACACCATATATGTGCCAGCCTCTCATGGCTGAATGAACACGATGAGAAAGCATGCCTGGTAGAGGCGATAGGCCTGGGCCACATCTGTTGAAGCCATATCTTCTCGAGAAGGACTGTGACACACTGATGGACCAGCATCTAGCCCCTTCAGCCAGGCTTTGCGCTAACTCTAGGCTAAGAAAATACCTGACATTTTGTGAATCATACAACCGCCAGCCTGCCCCATGTGACTCTTGGCAGATCTGCCTATATATAACCTGGCTAGCCAAGTCTATGCACTACGCCTCCATTAAGCTAAGATTCCTTACATGCGGCATGCGGCATGCGGTATGTGAATGCGGCAAAAAATCGAAATGCCTTGAAGTCAATGGGCTACATTCCTTACACACGGTATGCGAATGCGAATGCGAATGCGAATGCGAATGCGGCAACTCGATCGGTCCCTGTAGCGATCGGTGCGGCATGCGGCATGCAGTATGTGAATAGAAACCTCAGTCGCACATGTCCATTAGTTTTAGATGAGGAGAGGCGACTGATCATTACGAAACGGTCACACACAGGGGTGCGGGGGGGAAACATATGGTAGTGCTGGTGGTGGGGAGACGCTTGCCGCATACCGCGTAGAAGGAATCCTCCCATTCGCATACTGCATGCCGCATGCCACATACTGCATGCCGCATACCGCGTATAAGGAATCTTAGCTTTAGGTCGTACCTAAGCTCACTCAATCTCCACCTCAAATCATCCGGCGGCCTGGCGGTGGACTATGGTGACTTTAATGTCCGCCATTGTCTGGCAGGTGCGCATCGCTCCCTGGGCGACAGCCCACGCCAGGTGGTGCCACCGCTCCCAGCATAGCTATTGGCCATGTTGGCCTTGCTGTCGGATGCACCAGGGCGGCCATCTTTACGTCGTTCTTAGGCCTACTAAGGAAAGCCCACATTACCTAGTCAGACGCATCCCTTCTGTGGGAGGATTTCACTTTCCACCCCTGAGACATGTCGCTCAGGATCAGGAAGTCAAAGACAATCCAGTTTGCTGAAAAGACACTCAATCAATCAATAGTTCCATCCTCTAGTCGAGGGCTGGATGCAATGGTTCTCCACTTGTCCCGATGTTGTGCTGTTCTGATAGACTGTGAATAATTCAAGCCTGTCCACTGTGAAATATTTGTAAACCATGATGTTCTTGGTCTCCCTCTCCCTCTGCTGCCATTCACCTTCCCTTCCAACAATGTACGGTATATTGAACTCTGACGAATGATGTGGCCAAAATAAATAAGTTTCTTTGTCTGTATAGTGGCAAACAAGCTTTTCTTATTTTTAATTTTTCTGAGAACTTCTTTGTTGGTGATCTTCTTCAAAAAGACACTAGACATCCCGATCTCAAGGGTCCCTCAGTCTCATCCCCTGCTAAGTGCAGTCCAGGCGGTGGACCTCCACTTTGCCCAGCTCCTAGCTAAACCCCATGATCAGGCCTTTCGCATGCCTTCCCCCTTTGAGTGTTCACTGTTGGAGTACCCACACTACTGGGCGGTACTCAAACGCCTATGCCGTCTTTCTGGTTTGAACCCGGACCTCTTCTCAAGCCATTCGCTCAGGAGGGGCGGGCCGACCTACCTACTGATGGCTGGAAGTTCCATGCAGGAGATCAAGACCAGAGGTGACTGGGCGAGTGATTGCGTATACCTATACCTGCGGGTCCCCCTCCAGGATTGCATTGCTGACGACCTCAAGGTAGCCATCCTATTAGCTTTGGTCGGCTCCCCTGCCAAGGCCTCACTCGGCCTGCCTCCCTCATTTTAGGCAGTATTTGACTTTTGAGTTGGGTTCTTTGGGTCTTTTTATACCTCCAACTCATATCACACTAGTTGTTCATATGTCTTTGCATCTGGTTATATATTATCTTCTATGTTACCTCCACTAATGGAAGAATTATTGGATAGTGATGAGACCATTATCGCATGTAATAAGATCTGGAGTGCCCCCTCCACCCATGAGGGTGGGTGGGGGGGGGGGGGGGTCCCAGCATGCACCACTCACCTCCTGAGCGCGGCTTGACACTCCACTCGCTCGGAAGTTTTTTTGTTTTTTTTATTAATAAAGGAGTTAGGGTCTTTTTATAACTCCAACTCATATCGCACTACTTGTTCATATGTCTTTGCATCTTGTTATATATTATCTTCTATGTTATATTTATACTTACCTTCACTAACGGAACAATTATTATATATATATATATATAAATATAGGGAACTAGGTTCCCTATATATATATATATAGGGAACATTCCCTTTTGCGCATTTATACTCACATCCATCTTATACATCACATATACAGTAAAACCTCTCTAAATCGACCGACCATGGTACCGAATTTAAGTGGTCCATTTAGGGAGGTGGTCGCTTTAGGGAGTTAGAATATTCCTATATTATAATGGTATTGCTGGGACCCAAATAAAGCGATCGATATAGGGGAGTTATCGATCTGTGGAGGTGTTCGGTTCGAGAGGTTTTACTGTATATGTATATCTATCTGCAGTATGATAACAAGAGAGACAAAGAAGGAGGTGTGTTGAGTAGTTTTAATCTCTGGCAAGGGATTTAGTCAGGGGGCCAAAGGCCCAAAACAGCCAAAGGTGTGAAAGTGTGTACTAATGCAATTTTATTGCAGATTGTGATAGTCATATAACTATATTTTGAGAATCAGGAGGGTGCCACTCTGGCACCCTTGAGCAATTTTGTTTATAAGCCAATTTTGATATGATGTCATATTGGATCAAACCAGCATTTTTGTGCTGTTCGACATTAGGGGGTAGTCTTCATATATCAGCTTTAGTATCATTTCTAATTCACTTAGCACTACATATATTATACCAAAAGAAAGGATATTGAAGTACCTTTCTCCTGATGTATAAAATTTCTATGTATGATACGAATGTGTAAATACAGAAAGGCTCAAAAGGAATTATTACTGCCAACTCAATCAACGTAATCAAAATGTAAATTTTTTGGTGGAAAAACTAATCCCGATAATATGTCACTTTCAGACAATGTATCCATCTCATTCATGGCTATTTAATTAATGTATAGGTGTGAAGATGCTATTCAGGTAAAATTCCCATCTAAAACAATTTTAACAATGCCTGGTCGTCTGTCAAAGTATTCAGGACATGTTCATCAACAAAACCGAAAATGTTCAAAGTATCATTAAACTTGGATACCTTCAAAGACTTATGACATTATTGTGTTTGCAGACGTTATTTAAAGACAAATATTACTAGTCTGTAAAACAAGGTATATGCCAGTGCGACTGACACTGATCAACATCCGGGGGAGATGAGGTGGGCCAAGATGGTGCCACTGGTAAAGTCTTGTATCTTACGGAGGATAACATATTAACAATAATAGTAATAAGTAATATTCCCTTATGTATCTTTATAGTCGCATAATAGTATTACTACGTTATACATCACATAATATATGCATAAATATATGTATACACATATATATTTAATTAGGGCAGTTCATTTATAGGAACTACAACTTGTAGGCAATATCTACTAATTGTTGTATCAGACTTGACCCCTACTGGGGTGCATCTGATACGGTGGCGTCTGCTTATCTGTTGTGTTGGGGAGAGGATCCCATATGGATACTAAATTACTGGAACAACTATCAAGTGTAGCTGTTGACTCCACGCCCACTGCTGTGCTTCATAATGCAGGTTGTGTTCCCGCCACCCTCCCCATCACATTTCTTCACCTTTCACCAAATAATTTCCATGTTTATAATATGTTACTCTAAAAGACGAAAGGGAAAATGTTTGTTTCATTTAACAACGCCTCTAGAGGACTTTTTGTTAAATCATCGGCTATTGGACATCAAGCATATAGTCATTCGGACATTACTTTGGAGGAAACCGGCTGCTGCCACATAGGCTTCTCTTTCCGATAAGCAGCAAGGGGTCTTTTATATGCACTTTGCCACAGACAGGACAACACATACCACAGCCTTTGATGAACCATTTGTGAACCACTGATTGGAACGGAAAATAGCCCAAACTGCAAATGTGTCCACTGACCAGGATCGATCGGATGACCCACACCAACACGGCTGGACACACTACCGTCTGAGCTATGTCCCACTCCCTCCGGTCAAGTCCAACCAATGACTTATAAAATTGGTACTTGTCACTTCCCAGCCTGGCACTCTGCATTAACAGGATAGGGCAAGGATGGTTCGCTCAGTGTCAGGATAATGTGACTGAGTGAGATATCGGGTCATGCTGCTGATGGCATGATTTCCCAGTGGGGCAGCACTATAAAGTCACCATGAATATGCACTGTCAGTGTCACAAGTTGGTACCCATCCTGATATGACCTAAATGTTGCCAGGACGTAAAACTCCAATAAGCAACCCATTAGGTTCTGATGAATTTATAACTAGATATTCAGATACAACTACAGTAAAACCTCTCTATATCGACTGATCATGGGACCGACTTTAAGTTGTCCATTTAGAGAGGTGGTCGGTTTAGGGAGGTAGAATATCGTTACAATGGTATTGTTGGGACGCAAATAAAGCGATCGATAGAGGGGAGTGGTCGATCTGTGGAGGTGGTCGGTTAGCGGTTAGAGAGGTTTCACTGTATACTGTATCATAGCGCAACATTGATAAAACACGAGTAGACCGACAATAACACAGGAGCATCAGTCTCAACTTCCATCTCTTGTTCGCTATTGTCAAGTTTTATATGCAGACACACCCAAACAAAGGATACGAAGCACATGATGGATTAGCTTATCATCCTTGGGTGTGGATTCCATGTGCAGATTGTTCCATGCATTATTGTTTGTTTGTTGGGGTTTTACGTCGTGGTAACAAGTAAGGTTACATGAATTTACAGGAATCATATTCTGGAAGTGGGTGTAGTGTCTATGTGAAGGCATATAGTATGTATTGATGCTCAGTAATTATGTGGTTTTATGTTGCTGCCATATTTTAGAAATACATATTATATATATATATATATAAATATATATAAATATATATATAATATAATATATATAATATTGTACAGTAAGTGGCGGTTACAGTGTGAAGGGATGATGGTGCCACCGTCAGAGGTGGGGTTGGGGAGACTGGAGCAGTAGATGACTAGGACAGACTCCATCAGTCCACGGAGATGAGTGGGTGATGAGGGAAAGGAGGGATATTCCTGGTTATTACACTCGTATAATTCTTATATTATATATATATATATATGTTAAATATATATATATATATATAAAATGGTCAGTACAGTTGACTTCTTTTACTTTGGATTACATTTGATTTGATATGACTAACTCAAGAAATGTTTGAAATGAAAACATGTAAATACCTAAATGCTTTGCAACTGAGAAATTAAGCTTGTATGTTTCACAGGGACCATAGTTCAGAGGGGCCATATTCCATAAGCACCATAGTCTACACGGACCATAAGTCACAAGGACTATAACTAGCCACAGGGATATTTCACAGGGACCATAGTCCACAGCAAAACACAGTCCACAGAAACAATATGCCACAGAAACCATATACCATATGGACCATAGTCCACACTGACCATGGTGTACAGGGGCCAGAATCCACAGAGAATACAATTAACAGGGACCATAGTCCATAGGGACCAGAATCCACAGAGAAACATAGTAATCAGTGACCATAGTCCATAGAGACCAGCATCTACAGAGAACACAGTTAATAGGGACCATATTCCATAGGTACCAGCATCCACAAAGAACACAGTTAACAGGGACCACAGTATATAGGGACCAGAATCCACAGCATCCACAGAGAACACAGTTAATAGGGACCCTAGTCCATATGGACCAGAATACACAGAGAACACAGTTAACAGGGACCATAGTCCATAGGGACCAAAATCCACAGAGAACATGGACCATATTACACAGGGACCATAACCCACGTGGTCCATATACCATATGGACCATATTCCACATTGACCATGGCCCACAAGCACCAGAGTCCACATGGACCATATTCCACATGAACCAAAATGGTTCAGTCCAATGGAAACATAACCCACAAGGACCATATACCATATGGATCACATCCTACAGTGACCATGGTCCACATGGGTCATGGTCCACGCGGACCATATTCGACATGGACCATACCATATGGACCATATTCCCCAGGGACCAAATTCCACATTAACCATAGTAGTCTACTCATGGTCTACAGAAAACACAGTCCACAGGAACGATAACCCACAGGGATGATATACCATATGGACCACAGTCCACAGTGACTGTGGTCCACATGAACCATTGTCCAGAGGGACCCTGTGCCACATGGACCATTCTCCACATGGACCATATTCCATATGGACCACCCGCCACATTGACCATGGTCCATATGTTCCATATTCCACAGTGGCCATATTCGACATAGACCACGGTCCATATGTTCCATAATCCACAGCGACCATTGTTCAGGGGGATCATGGTTCATGAAAATCATGTTCTACAGGAACGATACATATTCCACATGGACCATAATCCACATGGGCCATAGTCCACATGGACCATATTCCACCTGAATCATCGTATATAAGGACCATAACCTACAGGAATCATAGTCCGCCGAGAACACAGTTCACGACAACTCGCCAGGCACAGGCAGCGAGGCTGTGTCTATCCCCGGCCGGACGACGAAGGTGAGTCGGTCACATCGCTGGGCCGCGCCGTCCTGATGTGACCTTAGATGTTGCCAGGACGTAAAACTCCAACAACCAACCAACTTCCCCGGGCCGCATGCCGGATACCAGCAGGTTTGATTACACGCACTTTCACCGGGCGCTTCCTGTACAGGTGCCCCCCCCCCCCTCCGCCCGCTAGGCGGCGCCACCCACAGGACCTCTCGGCGAGGTCACGACCTGCAGGGGTGGGGGACCTGAGGAGAGGTCAGGCCCGGACCAAAGGGCCCGCTGGTCAATGAAAGCATACCTGTGTCCACCTCCAGCTCTCACCCTTACCCTTTTACCCAGTCCCGGGTCCACCTCCTCGGTCACGGTCCCGGTCCCGGTCCCACCCCGCCATCGCAACCCTGACCGCTGGAGATGTGTGGGGGAGGAGGAGGGGAGGGTGTGTGTGTGGGGAGGTTGACCTGAACTCTGGCGGTGGTATATATATATATGTATATATATATATATATATATATATATATATATTAGGTTGATTGTTATAGTCTGCCATACTTTGGTTTAAAATGCCTAACTTCGAAGATGTTTTAAGTGTAAAGAGGGTAAATTCATGTTGGCATGCTTGTCAAAACTCTGATCCATTAGGTTTCAACAGTTACAACTTCTATTAAAGTGATAAAGTATGCCCTTTCTATGCAGCACCAAATATCTATTAAGTCACCAGTATCTAAGTTGGTGATGTAATTTTAAATCCCGATGAATGTTTTGCTTTAAACAATTTTGATGCTTTTACCCGAATATGCAACTTTACCCTCTCCACAGACAAGCAGCAATAGATTTTGCTATAGCCACAGTCACACCTACCAGGACGAGCCCCAGATTTTTAGCCAGACCACCATCAGACCAGTCGCCCGGACTGTCCCAGACAGCCCCGGATAAAATCGCTATTTTGGTCGTTTTTGGCTTCGCAGTCACACCTACCCAGATGAGCCATGGACTAGCCCCGGACCAGAGGCCGGATCGCCCCAGACTGAGCCGGACCACCCCCTGGACTACCCAGTGTGTCCATGGAGTAGTCCCGGACTTGAAGTAGACTTGCTTCATGGCGATCCATGGCTAATCCATGCTCATCCGGCTTGTCCAGGTCTTATCCGGGCAGTCCGGGAGTTGTCTGTGGCTATGTCGGAGCTAGTCTGGGGCTGGTCTGGGTTAAACTGTGAGCCTGGACAGTACACAAACTACCCCGGAGCACCCCCGGACTACCCGGACCATCCCCGGATTACCCCCGGATCATCCTGGATGATGCTGGATCGAGCCCAGATCTCAAAATGCCACGGATCGCACTGGATGTTTTAAAACATCCGTGGCAGACCCTGGAAGAGGCCGGACCAGCCACGGATCACCAAGGACCAGCCAGTGATGAGCCACGGATCATGTCGGATCGCCATGGTCCATGCCAGATCACGGTCCGGGGCTCGTCCGGCCCCTGATCCGGGTACGTGTGACTGGGGCTTTTTCTCTGTGGCGGAGTGGCGGAGTGGTTATAGTGTTTGACTTTTTTTCTAGGTCACACTCCTAATCTGAAGGTTGATGGTTCGATTCCCCATACCATCACCTCTGCCAATTTGGATTACCCCCACCTTGTGTAAAACTTACATCAAAGGTCAGTTGCTCTCATATCATGTCTGTAGTGTGGGAGATTTAAAATCCCTTGGGTCGGTAAATGTGTAGGTTTGGCTTTCTATCGTGAAAACAAAGACTATTCAGACTTCTCCATGATAGGCAGTATGAATTTTTAAGAAGAAGAAAAAATACCCAACTCTGGCAGCAACGTCCCAGTAAATGTTATGTGGTTAGTAATGAATGTGGGTGTGCCTTGGCATATGGGATGTGAAGGGAGGAGGGGGTTGGCTCGCTGGGTGGTGTTGGAGGTTGAAGGGTCGGGGTTATGGGGTTAAACTCCCTCTGCTCGCGGCAGGTTCACAATCACAGTGGGTGTGCTAGGTGTGTGGTGGCGTGCACTCGGCATGCGGCTTCATGTCGGGGCATTGTCCACACACACAGCGGACCCTGATCCGTGCTGCTGTCAATGGGACCGGGACAGGACCACCGGACCTGGGCCCTGTCCCAGGAGGCCCGGCACAAAGCATGCTACCTGCTAGCGGCACTAAGTAACCATGGTAACGGCTCACCCTCGTTGATATTCATACGCTGACAGAGTCGCGTGTTGTGGGTGGCGCGTCTCCCAAGCTTCTGTGTACATTGTAGGGTAGTGGGTGGGTGGGGTTTGAGGTTTGAGCAGGTAACAATCGCATACACAAATTATACGTGTAAATATCTAAATGTGTAAATGTGTAAATATGTATGCGTGTAAGCGTGTAAACGTGTAGACGTGTAAATGTGTAAACGTGTTAATGTGTAAATGTGTAAACGTGTATACACGTGTATGTGCAATCATGTATATTTGCAAACATATGAGGGTGACAGTGTAATACTAGCAGACAGTGAGAAAAACCTACAAGATATAGTGAATAGAATCAATAAAGCTGGAATACTATTCAACATGAAGATGAATGCCAGGAAGACCAAAACAATGGTTATAAGTAAAAAGACAGATAAACCAAATGTCAATATAACCATAGATGGCACAAACATAGAACAAGTATCCGAATTCATATATCTCGGACAAAAGATTACAAATGATGGGAGATGTGAGGAAGAAATTAAAAGAAGGATAACAATAGCCCGAACAACATTCTCCAAAATGTATAGAGTGTTAACATCAAGTAAGATATTAATACAAACAAGGAAGCGTATTCTTCAGTGTTATGTGTGGTCTACTCTAATGTATGGGGCAGAGACATGGACAATCTCTAAGAAAATGTACAAACGTTTAGCAGCATTTGAGATGTGGACTTATCGAAGGATGATGAAAATATCATGGACAAAGAAGATCACCAACAAAGAAGTTCTCAGAAAAATTAAAAATAAGAAAAGCTTGTTTGCCACTATACAGACAAAGAAACTTATTTATTTTGGCCACATCATTCGTCAGAGTTCAATATACCGTACATTGTTGGAAGGGAAGGTGAATGGCAGCAGAGGGAGAGGGAGACCAAGAACATCATGGTTTACAAATATTTCACAGTGGACAGGCTTGAATTATTCACAGTCTATCAGAACAGCACAACATCGGGACAAGTGGAGAACCATTGCATCCAACCCTCGACTAGAGGATGGAACTATTGATTGATGATTGATGAGTGTATATATGCATATGTGTGTATGTGCATAGACTTGTACATGTATACGTGTATATAGATATATGTGTAAATCTGGATATGTGTACATAATATAATACATAACACTTGTGTTCAGAATTTTTTTTTTCCCTTGAAGATTTATACTACCTATTATGGATAAGTCTGAATAGACTTGTTTTCACCATTAGACAGTTTGTCGATAGAAAGCCCAAGCCTACAATTTTACCGACCTAAGGTATTTTTAACGTCCCACACCACATAGAGATGGTATGAGAGCAACTGGCCTTTGATGATGCTGTATGTTATACACAGCAGTGGAAATCCAAATTGGCAGAGGTGGGGGCATGGAGAATCGAACCAGTGACCTTAAGATGAGGAATGCGACCAAGAAAAAGGTCAGACAATACTTCAAAACAGTTCTTTTTAGCTGGGTACTGCATTGAATAACGCACACTGGCCATACCATCTGAATTATTGCAGTGTGATGTGTACCCACCCTAAGTTCCAACTGCGAGACGAATCCACTTGACCAGACGGGATGGCCAAATAAGTTAGAGTGTCCGTCTCCCGTGTTGGTAGACCTGGGATCGTGGGTTCGAACCCTGGTCGAGTCAAACCAATGACTTGAAAATTGATACTTGTTGCTTCCTAGCCAGGCCCCCGGCATTATTAGGATAGGGCAAGGACTGGTTGGCTCAGTGTCAGTCTCAGTGGTTGGCTCAGTGCACATGTGACTGAGTGGGATATCAGGTCATGGTGCTGGTGGCCTGGTCTCCCAGTGGTGCAGCACTATAAAGTTGCCATGAGTGCGCACTGTCACAAGTCGGTACCTGTCCTGATATGACCTTAGATGTTGCTAGTACGTAAAACAACAAACACACAAATTAAAATAACAGTGTAACACTATAGTATAACGCCACTATAACTAGTAGTAGTAGTAGTAGGACTAGAAGTAGAGGGGGCAACCAAGAAAAATGGGACCAAACTTGGGAAGGGAGAAATAGTGCCTACTATGTTATATTATATTATATTGCAAGTGGCTAAGTAACACAAACCAACCTACACACACTCACAAACTCACACACTCACACTAACCTATTCACATTCACACCCTCACACACCCACATACTCACAGTCACACACTCACAGTAAACTACACACACTCACAAACTAAAATACTCACACTAACCTACTCACATTCACACCCTTACACACCGACATACTCACACACTCACAGTCACACACGCACAGTAACCTGCACACACTCACACACTCACACACTCACACACTCACACACTCACCCACCCACACACTCACACACTCACACACTCACACACTCACACACTCACACACTCACACACTCACACACTCACACTCACACACTCACACACTCACACACACACTCACACACTCACACACCTCACACACTCACCCACTCACCCACTCACTCCACTCACACTCACACACACACTCACACACTCACACACTCACACACTCACACAACTCACACACTCACACACTCACACACACTCACACACTCACACACTCACACACTCACACACTCACACACTCACACACTCACACACTCACACTCACACATTCACACACACACTCACACACACACTCACACACTCACACACTCACACACTCACACACTCACACACTCACACTCACACACTCACCCAGCCTCAGACAATCACAGTCGCACACACTCCCACTCTCACACACTCCCATATTCCCCCACCCCCACATCCGCACCCATCTCACCCCCACATACTCACACTCACACACTCACACACACACACTCACACACTCACACACTCACACACTCACCCAGCCTCAGACACTCACAGTCACACTCACACACTCACACACTCACCCACTCTCACTCTCCCACACTCACACATTCCCCCACTCCAACCCCCCACCCCCACACCCGCACCCACCCTCACCCCTAACATACTCCCCAACACCCACACTCTCTCACTCTCACACTCCCACAATCACCCACTCACCCACTCTCACACTCATACACTCCCACAGTCCCACACTCCAACCTCCCATACCCACACCCACACCCACACACTCCCCTACATACACACTCACACACCCACACACAGTGCCACGTGTCGCTCCACGCTGCGATTATCTAGCATTTTCCAGGAGCGAGTCAGTAAGATGACGATAAGGACACCTTCCGCTCCCCCCCCCCCCTCGCACCCCACTCCCTCAGAGCCGACGCGCATGCGCCGATAACGCGGCCCCACGCGACCCTCTTCCCCCCCCCCCCCCCCCACCCCCGCATCTCTCTCCCACACCCTTCCTCACGCTACCCCCCCTCGCATCCCCCTTCCCCCCTCCCTCCTTCTCCCTTCCCCTCTTCCCCCTCCCCCCCCCTCCTCCTCCCCTTCCCCTCCCCTGTCCCCTTTCCCCTCACCCTTCCCCCTCCTCCATCCTCTCCCCCTTCCGCCTGCACCTCCCCCCACCCTCACCCCAGGCACCTCCATACTGACGCCCTCTGGCGGGGGTGACCTCCGGGAAGTGTGCGCCCCACTCCCCTTCCTGGAAGTTATTACTTCGGGTCAAAGGTCGGTTCACTTCCGGGTCACGCCGGAAGTGGGTCCCGGAAGTGGGTCCCGCGTGCCTTGGGTCTGCGCGCGCACCTCGGCTTCTATCTTCTCCCCTCCCCCAAACCACCAGCACATACACATATACACACACACATACATGCGTGGATATTGACACACACACACGCGCACGTACAAGAACACCTGCACACAGACACACATGCACATGCACATCTGTACACTGACCCACAGATATTCACGCATATACACCTAGGCACATACACATGCACATAAACATGCACATGCACATGCACATGCACGTGGAAACAAGTTAGAGTGCGGGCCTCACGTGCGGGAGATCGGGAGTTTGGTTCCCGGTCGAGTCAAACCAATGACTTATAAAATTGATATCTTGTCGCTTCCTGGCCAGGCGCTCAGCATTATTAGGATAAGGAAAGGACTGGTCAGCTCAGTATCCGGATAATGTGACTGTGTGGGATATCGGGCCATATTGATATTAACCTGGTCTCCCAGTGGGGCAGCACTATAAATTCGTCTTGAATGCGCACCGTCACAAGTCAGTATTTGTCCTGATATGACCATATCTGTTTCCAGGATGTAAAACTCCATCAAAACAAAAAACAGCAGCAACAGCAGCAACTACGCACTGACACACAGACACGCATACACACATACACACACACACACATACACACATACACATCAACAGACACAAACATACACACATACACATGCACACATACACACATATACACAAACAAACATTCACAAAGACACGTACATGAACACACATACACACATGCACACATACCTACCAAAACATACACATACATACACATACCCACATACACACATATACACATATACACAAATACACATACACACATACATACAATCAAACAGACTCACAGACACACAACAACCTACACACACCCAGACACATATCACACTGACACACATATATATACTCACATGCACACATATACACATACATATACACATACACACATTCCCACATGCCCACGTACACAAATACACATACAAAGATAAACACTAACACATACACACAAACACAAAGACACATACACAAAGACACATACACAGATAACCACTAACACATACACACATACATGAATACACACATATAAACAAACACACATACCCACATATACACAAACACACATACACACATACACAGAAAACCTCTAACACATACACACACATACACACCTACACAGATAACCACCAACACATACACCCATACACACATACACAAATACACACATATAAACAAAAACACATGCCCAGAGACATACAACCACACATACCAATATACACACATACCCAGAGACACACAGTCACACGTACACGCATCCACGCATCCACACACACGCACATACACACATACACACAGACACACAGGCACACGCACCATGGTGATAGCTCCATGCACCACGCCGTCTGCTGCGTGTGACGGTGTTAGACTGAGAAGTTAGAGGCGGTGAGGGAACAGGTTCGGGGTGGAGGTACGCAAGGTGGGACGGGGTAGTGGTGTATGTGCGTGTGGGGGGAGGGGGGGGGGCGGTGCGTGTGATGTGGTTACTGGAATGCATGTGCAGGTGACGCGTGCACGTGTGGAGCGCAGATATGGTATGATCTTTAGCCGGCGACGCTGTCATGGTAACCAAGCATGCACTCAAATTGACATTCCATGCATGTAGCTGAGTGCATTCTAGATGCTGGCATTTAGGCTGAGCATAGGTGGGACTGACACTGGTCAACATCCGTGGTAGGTAAAGGGTACATTCCTTACACGCGGCATGAGGCATGCGGTATGCGAATGCGAATGCGGCAAAACATCGAAACACCTTGAAGTCAATGGACTTGAGCTAGGATTCCTTACACGCGGTATGCGTTATGCGTATGCGAATGCGAATGCGGCAAAAAATCGAAACGCCTTGAAGTCAATGGGCTGCAACCCTTACACGTGGTATGCGAATGCGAATGCGAATGCGAATGCGAATGCGACAACTCGATCGGTCCCTGTAGCGATCGGTCCGGCATGCGGCATGCGACACGGGGGTGCGAATAGAAAAGCATCAGTCGCATTTGTCCATTGATATAAGGCTGGAGGAGGCGACTGATAATTACGGACAGCCGGGACAAGGGTCAGGGAGGGGGGTTGTCAAGGCTGCTGAGTGGAAACATATGGTAGTGGTTGTGGTGGGGTTCGGGTTGGTAAAAATGCTACCAGAGCCACAAAAATATGAATACTTATCTATAATTTGGTAATTATAAAGGTAGGAACCTCCATGTGCAGTACCAAGAGGTACATGGATATACATGCCATATTAGGCCATATACAGTGCAGTATGGAGTATACTTGTTTATTTGTATTTTTTAAATATAGCCAGTCATGTGCCGTCTGCCGCATGCCGCATACCGTGTAGAAGGAATCTTCCCATTCGCATACCGCATACCGCATGCCGCATGCTGCATGCCGCATACTGCGTAGAAGGAATCTCAGCTTAAAGGGCGCATTCCATATACGCGTAATGCATAATGCGAATGCGAATGCGAATGCGACAAAAAATTGAAACGCCTTGAAACCTATGAACTACATTTCATACACGCGTAATGCGTAATGCGAATGTGAATGCGAAAGAAATCCATTATTCCGATCGCTCCATGTAGCGATCGGTGCGTAATGCGTAATGCGTAAAGGTGGTGCGAATAGAAAGTCCTCAGTCACCTTTGTCCATTGATATAAGGTTGGAGGAAGCGACTGATAATTACGGACAGCCGGGACAAGGTGGAGCGCGGACCTGTTAGGAAGCAGTAGAAGGAGCAGTATGGAGAAGGAGACGGTGCAAACATGTAGGTTTATGCGGCGGACCTGTTAGGAAGCAGTCTTCATATTTGGGACGGTCCTAACATCCCTCCAAGCAAGCTAAACTGAGCCATGTTTGGACCGTCCCATTCTCTGTGTGTGTCTCTGTGTGTGTCTCTGTGCATTCACTCTCTCGCTCCTGAAGTGTGAACACCTCCACACGACACCCCAGCGGCTCACGCCGTACCGACCCAAACTACCATGGTACCCGGACCCCTGCCCGGCTGTACCGCCACCAAAGCACCGCTACCCGACATCCAGCAGCTAACGCCGCACCGACTCCAACCACCACGGCCTACGGACCCGCTGCCTGAGCCGCCAATCTCACAGCACCCGCAGCCCAACCCGCCGCCCCCCCCAACCCACCACCACCGACGATCTCCAGACTTCCCCAGGCTAGTACCTTCCTCTCCCGTGCTGCTCGCCTCGTTGCTTGTTGCTTGTCTTTCCCTTTCAGTTTTTTTTTCTCTCCCCCTGTGTCTCATTGTCTGTGTTGTTGCTGTTTGTTACTGTCTGTCCTTGTTGTAGGGTGGCATTGTTGCCTCCCCCCCCCTACCCTACTAAGCACTATCCCAACCGGTCTAACACAATTGTTTGTACCGTGCCACTCCTTCAAACATCATAAGGATACCACTCCCCAACAGCTAGTTGCTCTCGACACGTTTTAGAGCACATGTTAGGACCGTCCTACTTTCCCCATCCCTCCCTTTCTACCCGATCTGAGCCGGTCTGACATAATTGTTTGTACCGTCCTATTTCTCCAATCCACAAGAAGACCGCCTCCCAACAGATAGCTCTCGACACGGTTTAGAGCACATGTTAGGACCGTCCCACTTTCCCCATCCCTTCCATTCTACCCGATCTGAGCCGGTCTGACATATTTGTTAGTACCGTCCCTTTTCTCCAATTCACAAGAAGACCGCCTCCCAACAGATAGTTGCTCCTGACACTGGTCAGAGCCCATGTTAGGACCGTCCTACTTTCCCCAACCCCCCTCCTCTCCGATCTGAGCCGGTCTAACACAATTGTTGTTACCGTCCCACTTCCCCAAATAGCATACGGAGACCACTCCCCAACAGGCAGCTGCTCCTGATACTTGCTACACTTCTCTCCCTTCCATTTTTTCCTTGTTGTTTTGTCTCGTTGTTCCTGCGCCCTCTCCCCCTTACTTGTTGTTGTGTTGTTGCTGTCTGTTGTTGTTTGACTGGTAGTTGTTGGGTGGCACTGCTGCTACCCCCCCCACCACCAACGTAGACCCCCCCCAACCTGCTGCTTTGTGTTCTTGTTGTGTTCTCTCCCCCTGTGCTTGCTGTTGTTGTGCTTGTTGTTGTTGTGCTGTTGTTGCTCGCTGTTGCTTAACTGGTTGTTGTTGGGTGGCATTGCTGCTGCCCCCCCCAACTCTACCAACCCTACAAAACACTATCTGAGCCGGTATAACACAATTGTTTGTACCGTCCCACTTCTCCAAATACTACAGGACGACCACTTCCCAACAGGCCCCCCCCCCACTCTCACCGACCATCACTCACTGTCACTTCCACTCTACCGAGCCACTAGCGCTTTTTTACTCACCAACCAACCTACCCCACACATACCGCCTCATCTCCCCCCCCCCCCCAGGGCCGCCATTATTCGCCCACGGGGTGGCCCCCTCACCCACCCCTCCCCAACCACCCTCAACCGCCTCGCCCCCCACCCTGACTCCCTTGGGCCAGGAATCTTACTGGCGGCTCAGTCGCCCCAAACCCCTCACCCCAACCGGTGGACCCCCACCAACACCTCCCCCATGCCACCCCCGGGTAGCCACCCCCCAGAACCAGTGCACACCACGACTCAAACACCTCCAATGGACACCCCCTACGACCCCTCCGGGGTTCGCACCCGGGCTGCCACCAGGGCCACCCGCCCCCACACCACCCTCCCGACAGACACCCGCCCCACTGAAACCCAAGACAACCCCCCACAGGCCCCACAACCTCCCTCTGACCACCTCTACTCCAACACCCCCCCCCCCTGCCCAGGCGGCAGAGGACAGCGA